>SJYA01002431.1:1787046-2017866 GCA_006410615.1 Neotragus moschatus | reverse complement strand
TTTTCTATTGATGGGCAGGGCTGTGTTCCCTCCCTGTTGCTTGACCCGAGGCCAAAGTATGGTGGAGGTAAGGAAGATAATGGCAACTTCCTTGAAAAGGTCCCCCACACACACTGCTGCACTCAATGCCCCCTGCTGCAGAGCAGGCCACCGCTGACACACGTCTCTGCTAGAGACTCCTGGACATTCATGGGCATGTCTGGATCAGTTTCTTGTGGGGTCACTGCTCCTTTCTCCTGGGTTCTGATGTGCACAAGGTTTTGTTTGTGCCCTCCAAGAGTCTGTTTCCCCAGTCCTGTGTAAGTTCTGTTGGTTCTATGGTGGGGTTAATGGCAACCTCCTTCAAGAGGGCTTATGACATACCGGGTGTGCTGCACCCAGAGCCCTTGTCCCTGCGGCAGGCCACTGTCCCAGTACTTCCACAAGAGACACTCAGACAGTTCTGGCTCAGTCTCTCTGAGTTGGGTGTGTATTTTGTGCTCTTCCCAGATCTGAGCAGCTCAGGTGACCGGGTGCTTGGCAAGTACACTGTTCTAGGTGGCCCATGCATCTTAGTCACCTCCCTCATCCCAGCAGCTCAGTTTTACAGGTGCCCCATGAGAGCACTGTCTCAGGTGTGCTGTGTGTCTCCTCTGGAGAGCTGATATCAGGCTGTGACCCTCCTGGTGGAGGTCAGCCACCCAGGATCTCAGGAAGATGTGGTTAGCAGCTGGGAGCCTGCTCACGGTTTTGTTGAAGATGCCCACGTCTCTAGGGTTGGGATTGCAGCAGCCCCTTGCCTTCTGGCTCTGGCTGTCGCAAGCCTGCCTCTCTGCCTCTGGATGGGCAGGGGCCGGTATGCAGCCAGCTAGCTCTCCTTTGGTATTCGCTCAGTCCTTTGTTCTGTGAGCGGGCCAGGCTGCATGTTAGCTTGTTAGGTTAGAGCCTTTCACGGGAAGATTCTCTTCTCTGCAGTTGTGGTTAGGCATGTATTCTGTGGGTCCCCCCCCCACCAGGTTATGTTGCCTTCTGAGATTCCAAAACTCCCCACAGATCTGCCTGTGAGAGGGTTTCCTACTGTGTGAAAACTTCTCCTCCTTCACGACTCCCTCCCCAGGACAGGTCTCCATCCCTAACTCTTTTGTCTCTCTTTTTGTCTTTTATATTTTGCCCTACCTCCTTTTGATGGGGCTCTTGTGGCTCTGCTGGTAAAGCATCTGCCTGCCATGTGGGAGACCTGGGTTTGATCCCTGGGTTGGAGATCCCCTGGAGAAGGGAAAGGCTTCCCACTCTGGAATTCTGGCCTGGGTTGCAAAGAGTCGGACATGACTGAGTGACTTTCACTTTCACTTTCACCTCCTTTTGAAGAGAATGGGTTGCCTTTCCGGGTGCCTGGTGTCCTCTGCCAGTGTTCAGAAGTTGCTTTGTGGAAGTTGCTCAGCATTCAAATGATCTTTTGATGAATTTGTGGGGGAGAAAGTGGTGTCCTTGTCTTATTCTTCCGCCATCTTGAACAGATAATTAAAAAAAAAACCTCATAATGTCTTATTAGAGAAGTTCAAAAAACCAAAAAAGCAAAGGGTATAAACATTGTTCCAAAGATTCTGCATATAAAGTTACTCTACACACTGAATACGTAGCCTTTCTTATTTTGTCCCTCTTTTTTTGAGATATAATTTCCTTTTATTCTCTCATAGGAATTTCTTTCTTAGAGAAGTTTTACAGGGACTTCTGAGGTGGTCCAGTGGCTAAGACTCTGCTCCCAGTGCAGGAGGTCCAGGTTTGTTCCTTGGTCAGAAAGTTAGATCCCACATGCCACAACTAAGACCTGGCACAGCCAAATAAATAAATATTTTTTAAAAAAAGTTTTACAAAGCATTTTCCTTAAAAAACCTTGGATTTCTTAGTCTTGATATGCATGATCCATAAATGCTTTTTCTCCTACACTTGAAAAAATATATGCCATTCTCTATATATGGAATCTAGAAAGATGGTACTGATGTACCGATTTATACAGGGCAGCAGTGGAGATGCAGACATAGAGAACAGACTATGGACGCTGGCAGTGGGAGGAAGGAGAGGGTGGGATGAATGGAGAAAGTAACATGGAAGTATATACACTGCTGCTGCTAAGTCGCTTCAGTCATGGCCGACTCTGTGCGACCCCATAGATGGCAGCCCATCAGGCTCCCCTGTCCGTGGGATTCTCCAGGCAAGAACACTGGAGTGGGTTGCCATTTCCTTCTCCAAAGCATGAAAGTGAAAAGTGAAAGTGAAGTTGCTCAATCGTGTCCGACTCTTAGCAACCCCATGGACTACAGCCTACCAGGCTCTTCTGCCCATGGGATTTTCCAGGCAAGAGTACTGGAGTGGGGTGCCATTGCCTTCTCCAATATACACTACCATGTGTAAAGTAGATAACCAATAGGAATTTTCTGTGCAACTCAGGGAACTCAAGCTGGGGCTCTGTAACAACCTAGAGGGGTGGGATCGGGTGGGAGGTGAGAGGGGGGCTGAGGAGGGAGGGGACACACGTGTTCCTAAGGCTGAGTCATGCTGGTGTGTGGCAGAGGCCAACACTGTGTTGTGAAGCAATTTTCCTTCAATTCAAAATAAATGTTTGGGGAAAACAATATGCTATTCTCATCTTTCTGAGATAATCTTGAAGTGGTTTCTTCATAAAGTAGGTCTTTCTCTCAGTATCAAAGGCCCAGACAAAGAAGAGCCCAGGGTAAATTTACACATTGAAAACCAACCACCTGGCAAGATGAGGAAGCTTCTTACTGCTGGTGCTACTGCCCATTCATTTAATTACTCTTAGGTGACCGTGTCAAACTTTCTAGACCGTATCCTTAGGAGCTAAGTGCTTTGAATGTTTGAATTATATTAGTTAATGTAAAACCAGTGTCCTTGAGTGTTAGAGATAGTATTCCAGTGAATTATAAAATATGCTAATTAAAATACAATGTTTTTTTAATGGGACTCTTTCTTGATCTATTAAGATACCTAATTTAGGGCCATGCATACATTGGCACTATGACTTTTCAAATGAAGAAAAGTGATGATGGTGCAATAATTTCTAGTTTACAGAGTGTTTTATTTAATCATTTCCACATTTATAATCTGACTTAACACTCACCACTATCTTATGAAATAGGTATTATTTTTCACATTTTACAGAACAGGAAAATGGAGCTATGAGCATTCAAGGATGTGTCCCAAGTTATACAGCTAGAAAATTATCAGAATAAGACTTTAACCTTGGCCCCTTAGTTTCAAATGTTTCATTCTTTCCCATTATATAGCACTGGTGAAAACTTTAAAAATATTTGACAAGACTAAACCTCTCAGAGATCAAAGATAGAAATGATTGATACAACTGTGTGCTTGTGATTTTCTAGTAACACTACTTTAAATTTTCATGTACTATATGGTTTTGAGGTAAAATCCTTGCTTCAGCATATTGGCATTTGAGGCCCATATAGATGTTCTGTTTCTACTTTTAAACTAAAAGGATCAGAAAAATTTATAGAATCAGAAAAAATGAATAGAAAAATTTGCATTGCTCAGTTACAAACTTCATATAGTAAACTATTTTGTGAGTAATCATGATGTTCAGAACTTTAGCATTTCCAATTGTCTTATGAATTTAAGATGCTCTCAAGTAATGAAGGGTGACCTATTGAAACTGGCATATTAGACATCAAGTAATTAGATTTGTTCCAGAACTTATCTATTTCTAAGAAACAATTGCAAGCTTAGTCCCATGTGAGATGAGTCCTGTTTGCTTTCTGGACTCTAATTTCGATAAGTCAAGGTCATTTCACTTAGCCTATGTTCTTTAAAACAGTAGTCCTCAACATTTTTGGCACCAGGGAACAGTTTTGTGGAAGGCAATTTTTCCATGGACTTGAGTGGTGGAGGGATGGTTTCAGGATGATTCAAGTGCATTACATTTATTATGCATTTTATTTCTATTATTGTTACATCAGCTCCACCTCTGATCATTAGGCATGAGATCCAGGAGGTTGGGGATCCCTTCTTTAAAACACATACACCTCCCAGAAGGGCATTGCAAATGAATTATTACTAGTTAGGGTTCTTATTGTGAAATGCCAGAGAGAAAACAAGGGCTTCCCTGTGGCTCAGCAGTGAGAGAATCCACCTGCAACGCAAGAGACGCAGGAGACACGAGTTCTATCCCTGGGTCGGGAAGATTCCCTCGAGGAGGAAATGACAACCCACTCCAGTATTCTTGCCTGGAGAATCCCATGAACAGAGGAGCCTAGCAGGCTAAAGCCCATGGGGTTGCAAAGAGTTGGACATAACTGAGTGACTGAGCATGAGCACAAGAGAGAAGGGCATTCATAGGTTTGGCTGTGGAAACGAAGGTATTCTGATGTCAAGGATAGAATTAGTGCTCCACATATCTGGTTTCTGGACATGATGCTGAGAGAGCAGAAAGAAAATTGAGTGAGCTGAACTCTGTCTGGCCTCTCGGCTTCCAGACAATGCAGAAAAAGTTTNAGAGAAGGGCATTCATAGGTTTGGCTGTGGAAACGAAGGTATTCTGATGTCAAGGATAGAATTAGTGCTCCACATATCTGGTTTCTGGACATGATGCTGAGAGAGCAGAAAGAAAATTGAGTGAGCTGAACTCTGTCTGGCCTCTCGGCTTCCAGACAATGCAGAGGAAGTTTGCATGTGAATGGCTGAATTAGCCGAAGGCCTCCATCAATCAATCAATAAATAGCAGTCACACCCTTGTAGGTGTGCAATGTCTTGTTCCAGACTATGGGAGATAGCTGCTGCTTCGGTCGTGTCTGATTCTGTGTGACCCTGTAGACAGCAGCCCACCAGGCTTCGAAGTCCCTGGGATTCTCCAGGCAAGAACACTGGAGGGGGTTGCCATTGCATTCTCCGNAATAAATAGCAGTCACACCCTTGTAAGTGTGCAACGTCTTGTTCCAGACTATGGGAGACAGCTGCTGCTTCGGTCGTGTCGGACTCTGTGTGACCCTGTAGACAGCAGCCCACCAGGCTCCGCCGTCCCTGGGATTCTCCAGGCAAGAACACTGGAGGGGGTTGCCATTGCCTTCTCCAATGGGAGATAGGTGCACATGAATAAACAAAAACTCCTACCTCAAGGGATGTATAGCCTAATGAGAACATTCCAATATATTAGACAGCCATCAATGATAGGCCCTTGGTGGGTGGAGGGGTGGGAAGGAGGCTCAGCCTTCCTTCCTTGAGTTCAACCAGCATTGAGGAATTGCTAAGGTTTGGAAGGTTCCCAGTGTCAAATGGAGCAGTGTGGCCCAGGGAAATGGACAGAAAGTGCCAGTGATGGTCCTGGGTGATTGAGAACACACACTTTCCCTGAAGCCAGCTCCTGGCTGGCAGATGTCTGTGTGTGCTTAGTCACTCAGTTGTGTCCAGCCTCTTTGCAACACCATGGATTGTGTAGCCCTGACAGGCCATGGACTGTAGCCCCACCATGCTCTTCTGTCCATGGGATTCTCCAGACAAGAATATTGGAGTGGGTAGCCATTCCCTTCTCCAGGGGATCTTCCCAACCCAGGAATCAAACCTAGGTCTCCTGCCTCGCAGGCAATTCTTTACCATCTGAGCCACCAGGAAACCAGACCCACCATTCCTCAAGCGGCAGATTATATACCTCTTCAGGATTCTTCAACTCTCTCCAGAAGCAATAGTTTGAAAATGTAGCTAGACTGTTCTTCAGACCTGGGGTAAGAGAACCAAGGGGCCTCACTGTAAAATGTAATCGGCTCCTATTCCAGGTGATCCCCTGGTAAAGGACAGGAATTCCTGCCGCAGAGCCAGTACCGGTGGTCAGCTTGTAGCTTCCTAGGTGGTAGACAGGGATTCAGGGTCATACATGAGTTTGACCTCCATCCTTCTCGTGAAGGGGCCCAGGCGGAGCTCTCTAGAGTCAGGGTTTAAGGGCAATTTGAACACCTCTTTCCTGGTCTCCAGGCCCTCTGAAGAGAGAGTCTGAAGGCCCCTGGACTCATGACGCTGGCCTCCCCTCTTAGTCTTGGATGGGCCCCCAAGCATGGTTTGTGGGAGGCCCAATTTCCATACTCAGGCTGTTTCCTCCACTCCTGCCTAGGGAGGGAAGCAGGATCCTCTCAGCACCACGTTTTATATAACATGATGTGTAACGAAAACACATTTTCATGGTATTAGAAAAAATGCAAAAGGTGGTTGTGCCACTTTATTCAGCAGAGAGAACTAAATATATGTTTCTTTTTCTTTTTTTTTTTTTCAGTGAATCGTTCCCATGATCTATTTTTCTGACTGCAAAACATCAAACTGTTAAGGAATTATAAATAGCATGTGAATCAATCTGTGGCCTTGCCTCATGCAGGTTCTTTAAATCCCAGTAATGATTTAACAGGCAAACAAGCCCAGCTCACCTGCCCCAGTGAAGTGCAGTGATTCTCCTGCTGAGCAGTGAGTGATTTCTTCCCTTGTTCCAACTGGGCTCTGCGGTTCTTCTTTTTTTTTTTTTTTTGTCTCATTACTGATCCTACACATCTTTCCAGTAGCTTTTGTTTATCTTGTGCATTGGATATGCCTCTGGTGATTTTCTTTCTGCCTTGTTTTGCTGGGGTGGCGTCTGGAAATGTGATCAGGCAGAGGGTGAACAGCCTCACAGAAGCGTCCTGCTTTCCAACCAAGCCGTGGGTTGCGGGGATCTCAGGGGCTTCCTCCACCAATAAAACATGGAACCAGTCTTGCCACTAAAGCACAATTCAGGATTGTATTTATAGTGGAGATATAATTTGTATCTGGTGAATAAATAATATCATAGCTGGACTGGACTCCACACACTTTTTCCCTTTCATAATTTTTGGGTTAAAGGCATAATGCAGAAAAAAGCCTTGTCAAAGCAAGCACAAGAATTCCAGGTTTGCTCACTGGCTCGGCTGATGTGGGATGCCAGGGTTCGTGAGTAGGTATGGAAGTTTTCGATCCATTCAGATTCTGCTCTTTAAAATTGGTTTGGAAACTACCTCAACCAAATAAATTGAGATGAGCACGGTGAGGGACATAATCTGTGTGTAAGCAAAATATCTGCGCCCAAGCTGAATATATCCTGTGCTTAGATTATGTTTATAACCCAAACAGTGTTGGCTTGAACCTTGGCTTACGGGTGAAGAGATTTTACCCTGTGGAGTGTACTCTCCGTTGGTCCTTGGGTTCTTGGGTGGCACCTTCTCTGAGAGCCGTGGCACCAGTGCCTTCTGGACATTGCTCTGTGTGCTGATTCTTCATGGCCCCGCCTGTGCAGGCTCTGCCAAAGCTCCAGAACTGGTCCTCCTCCACGATCGCCCCCCAGGATGGTCGGTGCCCAGCTGTCATGAGGCACAGGGAGAAAAGATGTTCTGTCCACATCCTAGTCTAAAGTTCACTCCAGAGCCCTTGATTCCTGTCCCAGAATTGACTCTCTTTTCTCAATAACTAGCCAGAGAAATATCCACTAGCCATAGAGACAGCCCATTCTCACACACAGGTGTGTAACAGCTTGATATCAGTTTCTTTTGGACTGCTTATTCATTAGTAATGTCTTTTATGACAGTTGATACCGAGTCCATGCTGGGCTGTGCCAAACCCTGGCCAGGAGCTTTCCATGCACTCTCTTCCGGTGGGAAGAATGGTCTGGTAGGAAATACAGTTTCTTTCTATCTTGTGCTAAGTCTCCACTCTAGGTTTTCCACAATTTCCAGAGCATTCCGCCCTCTGAAGTTACACAGAGCTGAGAGACATTGCTGGAACCCTTTCCTCAATATCCCCCACCAAAAGGCAAGAAATTCTTAAATGGCCTTGGCTCAATTAATTCTAGTAATGTTTCAGTTCTTCAAGCAAAGTATCTTCTCAATATTAAAACTACATTCATGTCAATGGTTATGTCCAAATACTAGGAAAAATAATAGAGTATCTTCCTTTAGATCTATAAAATTAAAGGAATACTTAGAGACTTTTTACCAAACAAGGGCTAGTCTTGAAAAAGGTGAATACACATCTTTAAACTTTTTATACATAGAAATTCTTTGTGGCTTAGAAAGGCTCCCTTTTCTAGATTCTAAATTCCAAGTTGCAAAATAGATAATATAAACTTTGATAAATCACCATGCAATGAGCTTAATAAGAGAAAAATGTTCTGTGTAGGTTGTTAAGCACCTTTTTTTCCTACTTGGGTTACTTGAGGAATAGGAATTAAAAGAAAAGGGATCAGAGCCAAGGGGTTAGTGTATAGGGGTGAGTTGGGAGGAAAACCTAAACATACATTGAGCACCAGCTGTGTTCAATGCTGTGCTAGATAATTTACATAAGATATTTTATTCTGTTCCTCAACCATCCTGTGATTTAGTGAATATTATAGTCCTTGATGGATGAGAATGAAATATAAGCTTGGGGAGATTTCCCTGGTGGTCCAGTGGTTAAGACTGTAAGCTTCCAGTGCAGGGAGAGTGGGTTCAAACACTGGTTGAGAAACTAAGAGCCCACTCACCATGTGGCACAGCAAAAAATAAAAAAAAATTTTTTAATGTAGGCTTGANCAAACAAGCCCAGCTCACCTGCCCCAGTGAAGTGCAGTGATTCTCCTGCTGAGCAGTGAGTGATTTCTTCCCTTGTTCCAACTGGGCTCTGCGGTTCTTCTTTTTTTTTTTTTTTTGTCTCATTACTGATCCTACACATCTTTCCAGTAGCTTTTGTTTATCTTGTGCATTGGATATGCCTCTGGTGATTTTCTTTCTGCCTTGTTTTGCTGGGGTGGCGTCTGGAAATGTGATCAGGCAGAGGGTGAACAGCCTCACAGAAGCGTCCTGCTTTCCAACCAAGCCGTGGGTTGCGGGGATCTCAGGGGCTTCCTCCACCAATAAAACATGGAACCAGTCTTGCCACTAAAGCACAATTCAGGATTGTATTTATAGTGGAGATATAATTTGTATCTGGTGAATAAATAATATCATAGCTGGACTGGACTCCACACACTTTTTCCCTTTCATAATTTTTGGGTTAAAGGCATAATGCAGAAAAAAGCCTTGTCAAAGCAAGCACAAGAATTCCAGGTTTGCTCACTGGCTCGGCTGATGTGGGATGCCAGGGTTCGTGAGTAGGTATGGAAGTTTTCGATCCATTCAGATTCTGCTCTTTAAAATTGGTTTGGAAACTACCTCAACCAAATAAATTGAGATGAGCACGGTGAGGGACATAATCTGTGTGTAAGCAAAATATCTGCGCCCAAGCTGAATATATCCTGTGCTTAGATTATGTTTATAACCCAAACAGTGTTGGCTTGAACCTTGGCTTACGGGTGAAGAGATTTTACCCTGTGGAGTGTACTCTCCGTTGGTCCTTGGGTTCTTGGGTGGCACCTTCTCTGAGAGCCGTGGCACCAGTGCCTTCTGGACATTGCTCTGTGTGCTGATTCTTCATGGCCCCGCCTGTGCAGGCTCTGCCAAAGCTCCAGAACTGGTCCTCCTCCACGATCGCCCCCCAGGATGGTCGGTGCCCAGCTGTCATGAGGCACAGGGAGAAAAGATGTTCTGTCCACATCCTAGTCTAAAGTTCACTCCAGAGCCCTTGATTCCTGTCCCAGAATTGACTCTCTTTTCTCAATAACTAGCCAGAGAAATATCCACTAGCCATAGAGACAGCCCATTCTCACACACAGGTGTGTAACAGCTTGATATCAGTTTCTTTTGGACTGCTTATTCATTAGTAATGTCTTTTATGACAGTTGATACCGAGTCCATGCTGGGCTGTGCCAAACCCTGGCCAGGAGCTTTCCATGCACTCTCTTCCGGTGGGAAGAATGGTCTGGTAGGAAATACAGTTTCTTTCTATCTTGTGCTAAGTCTCCACTCTAGGTTTTCCACAATTTCCAGAGCATTCCGCCCTCTGAAGTTACACAGAGCTGAGAGACATTGCTGGAACCCTTTCCTCAATATCCCCCACCAAAAGGCAAGAAATTCTTAAATGGCCTTGGCTCAATTAATTCTAGTAATGTTTCAGTTCTTCAAGCAAAGTATCTTCTCAATATTAAAACTACATTCATGTCAATGGTTATGTCCAAATACTAGGAAAAATAATAGAGTATCTTCCTTTAGATCTATAAAATTAAAGGAATACTTAGAGACTTTTTACCAAACAAGGGCTAGTCTTGAAAAAGGTGAATACACATCTTTAAACTTTTTATACATAGAAATTCTTTGTGGCTTAGAAAGGCTCCCTTTTCTAGATTCTAAATTCCAAGTTGCAAAATAGATAATATAAACTTTGATAAATCACCATGCAATGAGCTTAATAAGAGAAAAATGTTCTGTGTAGGTTGTTAAGCACCTTTTTTTCCTACTTGGGTTACTTGAGGAATAGGAATTAAAAGAAAAGGGATCAGAGCCAAGGGGTTAGTGTATAGGGGTGAGTTGGGAGGAAAACCTAAACATACATTGAGCACCAGCTGTGTTCAATGCTGTGCTAGATAATTTACATAAGATATTTTATTCTGTTCCTCAACCATCCTGTGATTTAGTGAATATTATAGTCCTTGATGGATGAGAATGAAATATAAGCTTGGGGAGATTTCCCTGGTGGTCCAGTGGTTAAGACTGTAAGCTTCCAGTGCAGGGAGAGTGGGTTCAAACACTGGTTGAGAAACTAAGAGCCCACTCACCATGTGGCACAGCAAAAAATAAAAAAAAATTTTTTAATGTAGGCTTGAGGATTTTAAATCTCTCATGCAAGCTCACACAACTTGTTTGTATATGTAGAGCTTGGATTCAACAAAGTCTGTAAGATTCCAAATCTCTGCTCTCTCCATGACTATTTTAAACTTAGAGAATATGTGTATCAAGCTATGGAATCCTGATTGGATTCCCTTCTTCATCCCAGAGACCACTGTATACACTTCGTTGGCCAAAACAAAAGTCACCCTGCACCTTGGCCAATTCAGACTCGAGTAACTCATTCATTTGAATTCTTAGGATGTGTCAGACATTGTAGGGATTGTAGACACAAAAGCCAGTGTTAGTTGCTCAGTTGTGTCTGACCGTGCAGCCACATGCACTGTAGCCCGCCAGGCTCCTCTGTCCATGGAATTCTCCAGGCAAGTATACTGGAGTGGGTTGCCACTCCCTTCCCTAGGGGATCTTCCCAACCCAGGAACTGAACCCGGATCTCCTGCATCAGAGGCAGATTCTTTAGCATCTGAGCCATCAGGGAAGCCTGTGTCAGTGGGGGAAGTCATTCCAGCACAAAGCACTTCTAAGTCTCCTGACATCACACTACATCCCTGGCTGCTGATCTCACACCAGTCACCCTGAGAAAAGACACGGGGTTGCAGCCTTGGATCATTTGGACACATTAAGAGAACTTGAACGTGAAGAAGACTCTCCCAGGATTATTTGCTATTTTCCACATACTCACCATCTTTTCTGTAACTCTGTGTAATTGACTATGGATTTTTCATTGTAGGAGGGTATTTTCAGTCAGAAGAATATAGTCAGGGAAAAAAGGAGGTAAGGGAAGAGATTTATGAGGCTTTCAGGAAACTTACAGGAAAATCCCCTAAAAAGTCATCATTTGTTATTCTTAGTATCGACTTGTTAAAAGTGAATCTCATTACCTTTGTTTTATCTGGCATGTTTATGGAAAATGTTTATTTATTAATGAATTTTCCTAAAGCAAATGCAATAGACACATAAGGGCATGCTCATGATCACTTAGCTGTGCAGCTGTGTATATTTATTACTGGTCTTTAGAGACTGTTCAGAAATGGAGGGTTCCAGGAAAACAACCCCAAAGCATTCAACTTCTTAAAATGCATGCATTCCATGAATCATTTATTCACGGAATTAAGAAGCAAATATATTTTGAGTTTGTCTGTGATCAAAAACAATCTTCCTCAGCATCTTTCCCAGAGTTGTCCAGAACAATGTTCTTTTCCTTCCAAGAGATGCATGTGGCTCTGAGGCCCTGGTTCAGAGAGGTGTCAGGGTTTGCTCTCCATCAGCTTGATCTGGTCACATGAGAGCATGGGGGAAGCCCATCCGTGATCTCCTTTCTTGGGTCCTTGCCCTTCCTGCTCCTTCCACTCTAACAGGTGTGTTGGGCATTCTGGAATTCCATAAAGTGAAAGTGAAGTCTCTCGGTCATGTCTGACTCTTTGCGACCCCATAGACTGTAGCCTACCAGGCTCCTCTGTCCATGGGATTTTCCAGGCAATAGTACTGGAGTTAAGTGAACCCTAAAGGAGCAGGAGGCACCACCTAAGAAACGCAGTCATGAAAGCCAAGACTGTCACACAGGGAGGGGTCTGCAGGCCATGTCATCACTAGCTCCCTTTTTCTACAGATTTGGAGGCTGAGAGCCAGATAGGGTCACCTGACCTGTCTGTGGTCACCTGGTAATAACCAGAAAAGCTGAGACTCTGACCAGGGCCTTTCCCCTGTTCCATACTGAGCTGGGGGATGTCAGGGACTTCATCTGATCTAAATTTCTGTCCCCTTAGTCTCATATGAAAGAGAAGCAATCACAGACTGGGTCTGAAACTCTGAGAACATGCCGGGCACCTCCCAGGTGTATCAGTAACACTTGTCATCAGAAATCCCAGAAGGGAGAAACACGTGTTTGAATGAAGTATATTCGTAAAGAGTGAACACGTGGTGCACATTGACCATGGAGAGAATGCCCTGCAGCGAGGTCTAGGCAGGGCTTCTTGCCTTAAAACCACAAGCTGAGGACTTAGTGCTCTGGCATCCACAGTTGCCTTTGGGCCTTGCTTCACTGACCAGCAACACCTCACAATGAGAAGGCTGTTTCCTGGGTCCTGGGGTCTGATGTAGGCCTGGCCTATTCCAAGCTGTGAAATGAGCTGCTCTCATTTTTTCTTCCCCCCTCCCCTTTTTTTTAAGGATGGGGCCAATATGGATATTCTCATTAGGCCCTGTGTTTCTACATATGTGTAGGTTCCTGAAACAGCTCTCCTTCCCTTCCTTTGACAAATTCTGATAAGCTGGCAGTTCAATGTATCCAGTATCTACCTCTTACTATCCTGGAAGCTCAGGAAGGGTGAAGAAGAGACACAGCACAATAGATTTTTGGGCTGAATTTGACTAGGAGACATATTTCAGTTGGCTTGAAGAGTACGTAAAATATTTTGAGACAATGTTTAGAAACTGGTGGCCTCATATGAGAATCTAGATTTGGAGTATGTCTTGTTAAATAAAAAAATCAGCCAATCTGTCCACACTGGGCCACAGTTCCCTGTGGCAGAGTCATCAGTGTCTGAGCCCTGTGGATGAGCCGTGTGTTCTCTCACTGAGGTTTGCCATATATCTTCATGGCAGCAATCTGGGTTTACAATGATTATCAAAGAGGAAACAATAAAAGCCACTAAACTGTATCTCCACCAGAATTTGTGTATTCTTTTATTTACCCCCTCACAAATACTTGTTGAAACCCGACTCTATGCTGGAACCTGTTCTAATACTGGGGGAAGGATTTTCCTGGTGGCTCAGACGGTAAGGAATCCGCCTACAATGCAGGAGACCAGGGTTCAATCCCAGGGTAGGAAGATTCCCTGGAGAAGGGAATGGCAAACCATGCAGCGTTCTTGCCTGTAGAATTCCATGGACAGAGGAACCTGGAGGGCTGAAGTCCATGGGGTCATAAAGAGTCAGACATGGCTGAGCAACTAACACTTTCACTTTCACAGTGAAGCACACAGACAAGGTTAGAACCTGCAGAGGAACCTACAGTCTAGGAGGGCAAAGAATTGAGCAGAGCGTGATTACTGGAAGAAGCCAAAGATGCCAAACTGTGCTCCACAGAGAATTACAACAGAGGGGGACTTCAGAGAGGAACCCAGGCAGGCTTCTCTCAGGAGCTGGCGTCTGAGGTCTGAAGGAAGAGGAGGGTCAGTTGTGCAGGCATCAGGAGACAGGGTTCCAGGCTCAAGACAAGGCTAGTGCGGTGGCTCTAAGTCTTGTTCAGGATTTGAAGGAAGGTCTATGTGGCTGGAAAGTGTGGACAAAAGGAAGCAGAGAGGCGGCAGGAGCTATTTAGCCGTCTGTGGCCCAATGAGATAGGATTTTAGTCTCAGTTGGATGCAACCCACTGGAGGGTTTTATGCAGGAGAACAATGTTATCTGCCTCAAGTAATTACTTCTGCATGTGTAAGTTTCCATTTCAAAACTGCAATTAAATCCTGCATCTAAGAGAGGTAAGCACTTCTTAAGCTGCTTCGGTTTTCCTAAAAGGAATGACTTACTCTCTGTAAAAGTTACAGAATAAGTCATTTCCTGGGGCTGCCATAACAAACGATCACACGTTTGGTGACTTTAAACAACAGAAATGAACTCTTACAGTTCTGGAGGTAGAAGCTCAATATCTGAGGGCTTAAACCAAGGTATAAACCAGACTGGGCTCCCTCCAAAGGCTGGGGGAGAACCGGGTCCCTGCCTCTTTCAGCTTCCAGTGGCCACAGGTTGTCCTTGACTTGTGGTCACAGAAGCAGACCCCGAGACACAGGTTCAGTGCAGGTGGTTTACTTGGATGGTGATGCCAGAGGCACTGGCAGGGGAGTGGCGGGAGGTGGGGGGTTAAAATGGAGCGAGGGAGCCAACAAAAATGCGTTATTGAGGAGAATGGCACTATGGGCCATGGCGGCTCCGTTCTACAATGACCATGAACTGTCGGTCATTGGCTGAAGGCTGCCTCAAGGGACGTGAACTCCCCCACACATCTGCCTGACCCCTCAGCCAACTGGAGGCCAGAGAAAGCCCTCAGCGAGGCAGGAGCTTGCATTTGGGGGCTGCAGGGCTGGCTCACCTAAGGGTGAATATGGAGAAGCTTTGGGCAGGATCTGACATCTGCTGCAGTCGACAGCGTTTTTAAGATTTCTCTTGAGCCTGTTTTACCTTATAGTTAAAATTAGTCAATCTATTTCTAAAGAGATGTACTAAAGAGACAAGGTGAGAAAGTTTATAAATGTTCTATTAAACAGATGGTTTCATTCATGTTTACATTTGTCTATATGAATAGAGAACATTTAATTTAAAATTTATTAGCAGTCTGTCAACTCTTAAGTGCATATGAGCATGGGTCTAGTAAGTTCTTAACTATTAGGTGCATCTAAGCATGTACTTATTAGGCATTAGGTATCGTAAGCATGTAAAATAGAATAAGATTTGGCCCCCTTGTCCAAGTCATGTAGAATTAGTGGGTAAGATTCTTTACCATCTGAGCCACCAGGGAAGCCCAAGTGGACAAGACAGAGATGCACAAATCGTTTTCATAATAGATGCCACGGTACAGGTTCATGAAATTGAAGAGTCAGTGTCTCATCCATCAGTTGTTTTCTACAGCAGTACTGTTCCAGGTACCCACAACTCAGGGGTACACAGGGCAGAGGAGAACTCACATTTGTGTGTGGAATTCCTAGTGTGCTACTTCAGTTCAATCACCCTCTTTCTCTCCTGCCTCATTTCCTGCCACTTCTAGGTTTTGATGATTAAGCCATATGACCATTCATGATTTTTTGGTCCAGACTTATAGAGCTTGTGAATAGCAGAGCCAGGTCAGAATGGAACCTGGGTGATTCCCAGGCCCAGGCTTTGTGCTCCTACTGCCACACTCACTGGAGATAAGATTATGTCAACAGATAGGAATATTTCCAGTGGTCTGTTTACAGTATTTTCTCTTTTGACAATATAGTAGGCTGAATAAAAGTTCCCCAGAGATGTCTCCAATCTAAGCTCTGGTACCCAGGTGTATGTTACCTTATGTTGCACAAGGAACTTTGCAGATGTGACTAAGTTGAGGGTATTGAGATGGGAGGTTGTCCTGGATGATCTGGGTGGGCCTCATGTAATCACAAGTGTCTTTATAAGAGGGAGGCAAGAGGTCAGAAAGGAGAGAAAATGCTGTGCTACTGGCTTTAAAGATGAAAGAGACAGACAGGAGCCAAAGGATGAGATGAGGCAACCTCTGGAAGGTGGAAAGGGAGAGGAAAGGAATTCTCCCCTGGAACATCCAGAGGGACCCCAGCCCTATGGATCCATTTTAGACTCCTGATCTCCAGAACTGTAAGAAAATAAAATTGTGCTTTTTGAAGTCACTAAATTTGTGGTAATTTGTTACAGCAGATGGTGCAGCAGAAAGGTATCCTGTTCTATGAAATGTCAACTTTGGACAAGCTTATCACAAGGCCCTCTCTGGTCTGTAGTCTGAGCCGAGGGTCCTCAGCCCAGGGATCAGTCAAGGCCTGCAGTCCTGACTGGTCATGTTTGGGCTTCCCAGGTGGTGCTAGTGGTAAAAACAAAACCAAACCCACCTGCCAGTGCAGGAGACACGGGTTTGATTCCTGGGTCATGAAGTTCCCCTGGAGGAGGGCTTGGCAACCACTCCAGTATTCTTGCCTGGAGAATCCCATGGGCAGAGGAGCCTGGTGCCAGGCTATGGCCCATAGGGTCGCATGTTTGAAGCTGAGCATCACAGGAATTAACCTACGGAACAGGAGCTTTCAGGATTAGTTTAAAATACAGGCAGTATTTTACTGGCAGCCTCTTAAAAGCACATGACTCATTCAGAAATACAACATTTGGTCGATGACTATGTCAGACTTTCAGGTAAATTTAATCAATAGACAACCACTATTTTATTTTTATCCAAACCTGAATTTCATATTACATTTCATTCCATTAGCCTTGATATAAAGTGGCAGTTGATAGCAAGCCATATTGACAGGCCCTCCTGGGCATAATCTAGTAGTCACCTTAAATCATTTATTCACTGCATGATTCATGGCTTGTAAGGAGCAGGTAGTCACCGAGTATTTAAACAGAAAGCTAAATAACAGGGCACTCGAAATCTTTTATTTCAGTTATTTAATCCACCTTAATTAATTAAAGGCATTTGATCGCCTCTCAGCACCTCGAATCACAATGGGTACTGTTTGTTCCTAGCACAAAAAAGGGCAAAGACACAGGTGATTTTGGGGAGTGGAGGGGGTGGGATGCCTGTGTGTGATTTTGTAAGTCGAGGTCCCCAGAGGCTAGCTCTGGTGGTGTGCTCCCACTTGGGGCGGTCGTCTTGCTTTGATGCAGGGGATTGATGCAAATCATGTGAGATTAACAAATGTTTCTTGATCATCTAGAAAATGTCAGGCTAGTCACTAGAGGTATAAAGATTAAGATGGTTCAGACTCCACTCTGTAATTCTCTTAGTTCAGGGAGTATCTATGAAGTTTTTGAATTATTTTTCATTGATGAGTTATTTTGTTTTAGAAATCCTGGTGACAAGAAAACCAATAGTGACTTAAGAAGCTGGTTTCTAGTAGCTTCTTGCTTACAGGCAAAATAGGTGTTGAAGGTTTTCCTGGTCCCTGGAAGGTGCTTCAGCGAGAGGGATTGTCTAGTTACTCAAGGTCTGGGAGAAGAGTTCAGGGGTCTTTGCATAGTATTAGGTTCCTCTCGGGCACCACTTAGCTCACAACCATGTACAGTTTGAGAATTTGAGAAGGAACTACTTTAGACCAATAGCAAATCTACAACTGGAAAATTCTGTTCTGGGCACACACTGAGAGTGAAATACAAACATGTCGCAGAGGGAAACAGTGCAGACTGCTGTCAGCAGCAGAGCCAAGGGGGCGGCGGGATCCCCGCAGGGTTTACTTTACTTCAGCCACGGGGCAGCGCATGTGCCCTGGTCTTATTCTTGCAGGGTGTGAACTCTCCAGCTTTGCCACGTGGGCCTCCCCCTGGGTCAGATGCCCAGAATTCGTGAGAACACTGTGATGCAAAAAGATTGAATCCTCCATTGCTCTCTTCCTCTGCTCCCCGACCCCGAGGTTTGTTAGGATTACAAAGCAGTGGGCAGTTTACCTCCCGCATGGAGGCAGTGACATCCACTGAGAGCCATGGTCCGTATGAGTCATGAGACTCCAGATTGTGGGGCTGGTGATGCCCTGGAAGGGTTTACTGTCCACTCCGGAGACCCCAAGTCCCTGTGAAGATCACTACATCTGAGTCTGAGAGCTAAATACCCATCAGTGGTTACAATCAGTCCCACCGGTATTAAAGGCAGAGGCTTAGCCCTTGTGGAAGAAACGGGCCTTGGGCTGAACTTTGAAAGAACAAACTGGCAGTCCTTAGGCTGATAACTAGTGGGACTCTGCACACCTCTTTTTGCCTGTGATTCGTACACTAGCTGCTCACTAGTGAGGGGGGCACAGTGTTGGCGAGAGAGTCCAGGGTCTTGAAGGAAGACAGACCTGAATTCAAGTCCCAGTCCCAACTTTGCCATTTCCTACCTTTACAGACAAGGTACAAAGTGTCTCTCACCCTCAGTGAGAAGATAAAATAGAATAACAAAACAAAAAATAATAAAATAGAACAATACTTATCTCATCATGTTTTTATAAAGAGGAAATAAAAATCTAATAAAAATAAAAAAGATGCCCAACTCAGTCTGAAAATTAGAGTCTGTTAGGATAATGGTTAAGTGGCTGTGACAAAGACTTCCAAAGCTACACTGTTTGAAGGAAAAAGGCATAATTGAGCCCTAGTCACGGAGATAGTGGGATATCTTGAGATCACCTAAGATGATCTTCTTGGTTTAACAAAGCAGTGTTCTTCAACTAAATTTAACTTCTCAGGTATTGAATAAGTCTCTGTCTCTATGTATGAAGCCTTTTAACTCTGAGGAGCTCTAGGTAATTTATTTTTTCATGGTACAATAGTATTTAATGAGCACCATGTTGGTACTCTAGGTAAGTATTCTACCCAAATAATCCCATGAATGCTGGGCTCTCTTCTAGAATATCTGAAGTGGTCAGATATGGGCCTGGGTTAGGAAGACTTTGAGGAAGTGGGAGGAGAAGTCATTTAAGTCAGTAAAAAAAAAATAGTTGGGCTGGTGAATCTTCCCAGGAGGTCCAGTGGCTAAGACTCTACGCTCCCAATGCAGGGGGCCCAGGTTCAATCCCTGGTCAGGGAACTGGATCCCACATGCCACAACTAAGAGATCATATGCTACTACTAAAGGTCCTGCATGCCATAAGGAAGACTGAAGATCTTAGTTGCCTGGCACAGCCAAATAAGCAAATAAATATATATTTTTTTAATAGTAGGGCTGGTTGGAAGGGAAGTCCACCGAGAAATGGTAAAAGAGGATTCACTGAAGTTCTTGCACTCAAGGGAGGAAAACACCCTGCCATTTTATTATGTGATAGTCAATGTTCTAAACATAGAGATGCAGAGAGATCATCTGGGAAGCCTGCTTAAAATTCCCATCTCCAGAGATGCCAGCTCAACGGATCTAGTGGACAGAAATATACAGTTTTAGTAAGGATCCCAGGAGGTTCTGATGCCAGTGATCCATTGACCTCAATTTAAGAAACACTATCATAGACTGACCTTTCAGAAAACTTTAAGATATTTCTATTTTCATCTACAAAATAGCTGCCCATGACACTTAATATTGGTAGTTTATTTGCCACTTAGCCCAGGTTCTGATTGATGATGTACATGCTCAGGGATAAAGGGCCCATGGGGAGCCAGGAGCAGTTTTGTTAATGTGACAGTCCCTCATACCCAGCCCTCACTTCTGGTGGAGGCTGGTCTGGATATGTGCTTTTGGCTGGAGCCAAAGTCTGGTCTGTGATTTCTTCCTCCCTGAATTTCTGCTTATCTCACTCTTCCTTTCTGTCCACAACAAATGATGGGCAGGACACAGTGAAAGCAATATGAGGCAAAGGCTACCAACCACACACACACTAGCCATCTAGAAGGTGAGAAAGACAGCAAAAGAATAACTGGGGCTGTAAAGCCAAGGTGGTAGCCAAAGGCAACAGATTTCAAAGCATTAGAGAGGAACCTTAAAATGATGAGAAAAATGTTCTGTGCAAGTAAAAGAAGTGACTCTCAGGGATTAACTTTCACACGAGATATGCAACGTCACTTGTGCACAGGGTCAGTGACCGGAGCCAGCCAGAGCCAACCAGGCCCCTTAGTTCATGGTGAGTCCAGGAGATACCCTCCCTCCCTCTCTGTTGCTTTCTTTTCAGAAATCAAGAATGAATTTCTCATCAAGACCAACCTCAAGAGAAGGTTGAGGAAGTTGCGTTATTCATCTCTCCTTTTCCTTGTAGTGGGCCTGGGGCAGATGCACAGCTGTTAATGAGCTACTGTCAGGGATTCCTGCTCAGCCACTGGTCAGCATCGCAGTGGGTCCCTCCCCCAAGCGAGCGACAGTTAGGGGGTGACCTTAGCAGTCCTGCTCAGCCATTGGTAGGCACCGCTGTGGGTGCTGCGCCCTCCCCGTCCTCTGTATAAAAGGAGCAGAATTGGGACTGAGGGAAGGTGGTTTTTTGAGACCCTAGTCTGCCATCTTCTCAGTCTGCCAGCTTTCTGTTAAAGTCGCTGTTCCTGGAACTTCCTTGGTGGTCCAGTGGCTAAGATGACACACTCCCTAAGCAGGGGGCCTCAGTTTGATCCCTGGTCATGGAACTTAGACTCCCACATGCTGCAACTAAAGATTCCAAGGGCCACAACTAAGACCTGTTGCAGCTGAAAAAAAGAATCGCCATTCCTTGCCCCAACAACTCATCTGATTTACTGGCCTGTCGTGTGATGAGCAGAGTAAGCATGGACTCGGTAGCACTCTTACATTCTCATAGGGCCCCTCGTTCTTATACACACTCTCTCGGACACAGAAACTGGTGTTGCACTGGGCACACACAGTAGGAGCTTTGTTAAGTCTCAAGGTCAGATGCAGGCAGAGCTCAGAGATGCCTTTCACGGATGGGTAAATTCTCTCCCATGAAGAGCAGCCATCCTGTGAGGGGATCCGCAGTGGCCTCCCTGCCCCATACCTCCCCTTGCTTCAACCACACACCTGCCCCCAGGGGGCTCTTTCCTCTGACCTTCCTGGTGCCGCGATTGTTATAGAAGGCTGTGCTCTGACAGTGATCACAGCCTCATTCCAACTGCCTCATCCTTGCTACAACCAGCCTACCTACCCCACAGCCTCGGCATCTGACTTGATAGTTACATCTTTGGGCTGAGCAATGATCCAGGTTTCCTGACTACAAGGTTGAAATAGGACTCTTCTGACCAACTGACATGGGGGTGCTGTCTCTCCTAAGATGCAGAATGATGTGTTAGTCTGCTAGGGGTGTGGTGACGAAGTTTCACGAACTGGGTGGCTTAAGCCACAGAAAGTCTAAGATCAGTGTGTCCTCAGCGCCATTTCCTTCTTAGGATCTCAAGGAGAGTCCAGTCCTTCCCTCTCTCTTAGCTTCTGCCTCTTTGCTAGTGATCTTCACATGTGTGGATGACCCATGGTTATCTCTGCCTTCATGTTTTGTCCTTCACATGAGTCTCTGTCCGAATTTCCCATTTTTATAAGGACATCAGTCACACCAGATCAGGGGTCCAGGCTACCCCAGAATGATCGCATCCTAACCGACTATATCTCTGATGACCCTATTTCCAGATAAGGCCACATTTCGAGATACCACAGGCTAGGACTTCAACATCTTTTTGTTCAGCTGCTCAGTTGGGTCTGACTCTTTGCTACCCTATGGACTGTAGCACGCCAGGCTTCCCTGTCCTTCACCATCTCCCAGAGTCCACTCAAACTCAAGTTTATTGAGTCAGTGATGCCATCCAACCATCTCATCCTCTGTCGTCCCCTTCTTCTCCTGCCTTCAATCTTTCCCAATCAGGGTCTTTTCCAATGAGTCAGCTCTTTGTCTCAGGTGGCCAAAGTATTGAAGCTTCGGCTTCACCATCAGTCCTTCCAATGAACATTCAGGGTTGATTTCATTTAGGACTGACTGGTTTGATCTCCTTGCTGTCCAAGGGACTCTCAAGAGTCTTGTCCAACACCACAGTTCAATATCTTTTGGGGGGACACAATTCAACACATAATGGATGGTAACTTTTCTGTCACTTGTATGTACCAGGCCCCTTACCAAGGATGATACTGGAGTGAAGTAAGTGATACACTCATCTGTAATTAAATTTAGGGAGTGCAAAATAACTCAGCAATCAAGATAAATAATATGTTAATAATTCATTTTAAGCAATTAAAGTTAGAGAAAAAATTCCATAATGAGCAAAACATCAACATTTAAAATAAAGGCAGCACCTGACCCCACACTTGCCTGATGGGGTCTCTGTCTCTTTCTGCTCCTGACCCTCGATCCATGGCCTCACTGCCCTCCTCAGAGAGAGCCCTGGCTTCTCTGTTTTTTAAAATTTAGTTTTTATGTTTAATCGGAAAATAACTGCTTTACAATGTTGTATTAGTTTCTGCTGTACAACAGCGTGAATCAGCTTTATGTGTATGTGTATCCCCTCCGTCTCGAGACTCCTTCCCACCCTCCCTTGCCAGGCCATCACAGAGCAGCAAGCTGAGCTCCCAGTGCTACACAGCATCTCCCCACCAGCTGCTTCACACGTGGTGGCGCACACACGCCAATGCTGCTCCCAGTGTGGCCCTCCCTCTCCTCCCCTCCTGTGTCCGCACGTCTCTCCTCTATGTCTGCCTCTCTATTCCTGCCCTGCAAATAGGCTCATCTGCACTGTGTTTCTAGATTCCATATACATATATATATATGCATTAATATACGATACTTGTTTTTCTTTTTCTGACTTACTTCACCTGGCCTCTCTTTACCCTTGAATATAATCTCATGAAATTTAGAGCACAACTTAGGACATGCCTTTGGATTTTGAATTCAGAAGGCTCATTTAACGCTAGGCTTGAACCTTATTCATTTTCCACTTAAGTAATTCTCTGCCAAGTACCTTCCACGTCTCTCAGACTATGAGTTTAATTAGACTACCTTAACTCTACTACTAGAGAGTTTATCTAGTTTATCAAGACTAGCTTGATATCGCAGACCCACATAAACACTTCCTGGAAAGGGTTTCTGCTTCTTTCTGATGTCATCTGGCCCTGTCAGCATTGCTTCATCTTTGGTGTTTTGTTTTCTTTAAATACCAAACAATGGTACACCCAGGACTCTCTCCCCATCCCTGGCCCCCTTCAGGGATGGACTGGATTGCCCTGGAGGTTTATTTTGCCTCACTTCGAGGGCAAGAGCAAGTCTGGGGCCAGACTTGCCAAACTCACCCACATACGAGAGTTGGAAAGTAGAGAAATTTCCTCAATTTCAGGGAAAGAAGGTAAGCCTTGAGCATCTTTCAGAGACTGACCAGGGTAAGCTGTTTTGCCAAAGTGACAGAGAAAAAGGCAACAGTAGCAGATAGGCGTGTGTTATGATAAGAGAAAGACACTCCTATTGGTGACCCCGTAGTCTGTGACCTGCCTGTTGATGGCTAATTGGGCAGATGAAGTGGGCACGTGGACAGTCTCTTGTCTCTGCTTCTAGACTTTTCCAGCCCCTATCACCTTTATGACTCCCAGCTTTGCCTTAGCTTTTCACAGCACAAGCCACAGCACACACATCTACACACCTACACCACATTTACTTGCCAGCCACCTAATTCAGTAGCTAAAGACACTTTAAGTCCTTATTTCTTTAGTGAAGTGTAGACTAGTTTCTGTGCTTATATGGAGGAGAAAAGATGTTCTCTGGCATGGATTTTTTTTTTTTAAACACCATTCACTAATAGCCTACGTTTTACAGCCTCTTGGAAAATACCTCTATCAATGTGCCAATGTGCACGAAACAGCACAGGTCTTGGCTCCCAGTGGAGCTTCATAAATCTTAGTTCTAAATTACGTATCCAATAAAGAAAATGTAGGAATCATTTTACTTCAGAATAAGGACGTTTTGCAGAGCCAGCACTAGCGGAAATGTTCAGTATCAAGAAGGCCAAGATCTAGGGGGCCACAGGGAACCAGGAGCAGAGACTGGAGCTGGGAGGCATGGTTGCTAAGAGCCAATTGCAGCTCTGCCCCTGGTGACTAGTTCACAAAGAAGCTAACTTCTCCAGGTCTTGGTTTCCTTAGGAGTAAGACAGGGGGTTCAGTATGGGTGGTGACTTCCCACTCTGACTCCTAAAAATCTGTGACACTGTGGTCACTCCTGTGCCTGGATGAAGGAACACTCTGGGAGAAATCACTTCCTTTCTAAGTTAGCAGCTTGTTTCTCCAGGATTCTCTGTTTTGGTGCTGCCGATGGTCACAATTCTCTTGAACTCGATAAATGGCGCAGTAATCTGGACACAGCTGCTTTTCTGAGATGGTACTGAAGTCATCCAATTGGGAAACAGAGGACAAGAAATAACTGTGAAATGCTTTTGGGGAGACATAAGATGAAGAAAGAAACTGTGCTCTTTATGGAATAAAAAGCGGTTGCACAACTGTCGCTTCAGTCATGTCTGATTCTTTGTGACCCAGTGGACAACAGCCCACCAGGCTCTCCTCTCCATGGGATTTTCCAGGCAAGAATACTGAACAGGTTGTCACGTCCTCCTCCTGGAGATCTTCCCAACCCAGGGATCAAACTCACATCTCTTATGTCTCCTGAGTTGGCAGGTGGATCCTTTACCACCAGTGCCACCTTGGAAGCCCCAACTTGTACCTAAATGATTATCTTTACTCTTCAGGTCTTGCTTTTTCTTTTTTCCCTTAAAGAGCCAGGGAACTAGGGAGGGGATGGATTTCTTCAGAAACAGGGAAAGATGTGCCGTCTGCAAGAAAGGGAAAACAAAGGACACGTTCTGTGGAGACGGCAGCCTGTCTGCCCTTCCCTCAGGCAGCATGCTCACTGAGGCCCAGTCACCAGCTCTGGCAGGTTTGCAGTGGCGATCCCGGTAGTCCCTGTGGAAGCAGGGCTGGCTGGGGGACGCTGGCTCAGCGGCACATTCATGGTCACATTACACAACAGCTGCGGAAAGGACGAAACTAACAGAGAGACAAATGGCTGGGGAGCAAAACAAGTTAGCAGCCCTGGAAACTCAGCAACAGCACCTCACGTTGGGTCTTCTCCTTGGATTAAGATGCTGGTCCCTAAATAAGCTTCCTCATTGCAGTAAACTTGGCTTTGCCACCTCTCGTGTTTTCAAAGTCTTATTTTTCTTTTGCCAGTTAGAGCTCATGGTACATTGCTTGTTAAGAGTCCATCTTACTCCGTTTCTTTCCTCCTCCACTTAGGGTCAGACGCCTTCTCGTACCATCAACATCAACCCAGAAACACACATTGCCCATGCATGGCCTCAAACACACACACATGCCCTCATGTGCACCCCCTCCTTCTTTCCACACACACACTCCCCACTCACTTGTGAATACAAACACTCACCCTCACGGATGCACACGTTCCGGAAATTCCCAAGTTATTCACCAAAGTTGGATAACTTCCCTGGTGGTCAGGCCAATCTCTGAATTTCTCCCCCAGCTTTGAGGTCGCTGAACTGAGCATGTCCCCTCCCAAAGTTGACAGTTTTCAGTGTTCTAGAGTGTAACTGGTTTATTAAATGCTGTGAACTTGGTGAGTAACACTTATGAAGCTTTTTTTTTTCTGCAAAGCTGACCTTCCAACATGATTTGTCCACTCTCCATTTCCTTCCCATAGTGATAAAACCTGTTGTTTCTCAGGTATTGTCAGGAATCCCCAAAATGCAGTCTGGCCTCTTGAAGACGTGGTATATTAGCTGCTAAAGCTTGGGCTCAGGTCACGTCCTTTTCCTGAGTGTCCTGCAGGCGGAGCATCCGGGGAACCCGATGGAGTGTGGCTGGTCTTTTCATTTCTCTTACCTTCTGCTTCTCACAGGTGTGGCTGAGATGAGGGGGCAGGTGGGCTTAGAGAAAGGAACACACATTTTGATTAAGCTGTTGCTGTGGCTGTTCTCTCCCGGCTGTTGATAGCCCTGTGTGGAGGAATTGGGGGTGCTGGCTAGAGCTTGGGGTGGGGGTGCTGGGGAGGGTGATGCCCTCCTGACGTGGTAGTCTCTTGCGGTCCCATGTCCTCTGCCTGTACCTGAAGCCCCTTTCTCCCCACACACCCTCATGGCCAGCGGGGCTCCTGGATGCTGTCCTGGGAAGTCAGCTCAAAATCCACCGCATTCTGTGGTGATCCCAGGTGGCGCACACAGTCCGGCCATGCCGAAGGGTCGGGGGCAAACATCACTACTGCCGCCCACTGGCCATTTTGCCAGCTCCCTCTGAAAGGCAGGAAGGCAGCTCAGCAAGTCTGCCGCAGCAGAGACTGTCCAACTGAGGAACAGCCCCCCAGTAACTCTTCTTCCTTACACTTCACAAAGGAGCCTTTGGGAACCCACCTAGGACTGGCTTTTTGGAGGCAGTGTTATAGGATGGACAGCCCCAAGATCCCTGCCCCTGGGAGTACACTCTGCATCACTCCTTCAGGACTGTGGATCTGATGTTTTACCCCCATGATGAGGTCATGTTCTACCGCACAGTTGCCTTTAAGAAAGGGAGAATAGTGAGGTGGGCCTGCCCTAACTGGGCAGGGCTCAGAAGACCTGGCTCCTCCTGGAAACAGACTCTAAGTGTGAGGGGGCTGGACATGGGGGCTCTGCTGCTGGCTTTGAAGATGGTGGGGGCCACACAGTGAGGGAGGTTCATGGCCTTTGGAAGCAGCCCCCAAATGACAGTCAGTAAGGAAACAGGGACCTCAGTCTCACAGCTGCAAGGAACTGAGTTCTACCATAACCAGTGAGCTAAGAGAACCCAGAGCATCAGATGAGATCACAGCCACCAACACCTTGATTTCAGTTCTGAGACCCTGAGCAGAGAACTGTGCCTGGGTTTCTGACCTGCAGAGCTCAGGAACTTCTCTGGTTTTAAGCTACTACATTTGTGGTGATTTGTTACAAAGCAAGATAAAAGGAATGAGGGAGAAGAGACTCCAGTGATCTTCAGGAAACCAGCAAGTCCCGGTTCCAACTACAGGAGCTGTGTGCATTGTAAAAGAGTGCATTTACAAATGCACACAAGAGGCAGGTGATGGGCTGACGGCAGCGGAGTCATATAGCCCCAGGGATATAGCTGGCTGCTACTGGAGTCTTTTAAGAACAGGGGCACACTGCACTACTATTTTTGACTTTGGAAATGAGCTGCAATTCCCAGACAACAGAGAAAGTTCTGTTGGACATCCTGCTTGCTATCTAAGGGAGACGCGGTGGTCACAGCAGCTCCATGTCTGTGTAAAGGTGATGTTGAAGAAGCGTGACTTCAGGGTGTAATTATGAGGCAATTTTATTTGTGTCTTTCTTTGTGCTGTGGAGCTAATTGGTCTCTTGCTCCTGGACGACCATGGCTTTTATGGTCACCTTCAGGTAATTAAAGCTCTCCCTGTACTATTACTTCAGGTATTAAAAGGTAATTAAGATGTCTGATTCAGAGTAATAGCCAAAACTTTCAACTTCATGCAAGGTTACAGCTGAACCTCTGGTTATCTGCAGCAGGAGGGAGGGGGTAGCTGACTTCTCTTTCTCCAGCTGTAGACTCTGCCAAGCCCAGAAGGTGAGAGGCCAGCCCGGCAGCTCCAGCTGAGGGGCACTTTTTCCCCTTGCGTCTTTGTCTTCCTCTTCTGGGTTTCACACTGGCTTCCCCAGCTTTTTCGTATTCCTGTCTGACCTGTCACCTAGTTTCTAGCTCTTCTGCCCCTTTGAGTGTGGCTGTTTCTCTCACCCTCCTGCCTTTGACTTTCTTCTTGTGTTTTTCACGCCCGCCCCCTCTCCCGGACTCCAGGGCTTCAAGTTGTGTGTGCGTGTGGATGACTTTCTAGCCCTCTCCAGCCCGAGGCGCTAGTTCTGTGCTGCTGATGATCTGTTGGGACTCTTGACTTCCAACGTTCCCCATGTCTCAAAGGCAAAATCNATGAACTGCAGTACACCAGGATTCCCTGTCCTTCCCTATGTCCCAGAGTCTGCTCAAACTCACGTCCATTGAGTCAGTAATGCCATCCAACCATCTCATTCTCTGTGCCTCTTTTTCCTCCTGCCTTCAATCTTTTCCAGCATGAGGGTCTTTTTCCAGTGCATTAGCTCTTCACGTCAGATGGCCAAAGTATTGGAGTTTCAGCTTCAGCATCAGTCCTTCCAATGAATATTTTGGGTTGATTTCCTTTAGGATTAACTGGCTAGATCTCCTTGCTGTCCAAGCCCATGTATTAAAGTACTACTAATTAAATTCATTTGCATAAACTCGCCAATTTTATTCTTTATTACTGTGATATGTAATAGCGAAGTATGTACCCCAAAGTACCATTATAAGTTATATTTTGTGTACAAAACTTAGTTTATAGGTACACTTGGCTTCCCTTAATAGCGTATTGATTGTATGTCATTCACTGACAACTTAAAAACCATGGGAGGACACATTCCTTCCAGTGGGTGAATGGAGGCCCAGGGCACCAGGCCCTGATGTTGAATGAGAATAAATAGTGGAACCTCTTTTGAACAGAGCCTGAGAAACAGCATGAACATACTCCTCATGGCCAAAGTGCATTTTATTCAGCCTTTGCTGCACGCAGTTGTTTTTAGAGACGTGATGTGACCTTTGGTATATCTGCATCTGTGAAATAATACACCAGCCCTTAAATCAAGATTTTGTGGGATTACAAATGCTTAGAGATGGTTTTCAAATTACTATTCTAGGGCTGGTCTGCTTCCTTTCTCTCTCTTAAATAATCTGCTTTAGGCATTGAAAAGGTCTACTCATCCTCGGACATGACTATAGCTAATTTGCTGAGAGCCTCTGAACATAGCCCAAGCCTGCTTAGGACATCTGCTGAGAAGTTAAATCATTTTAAGTGGGAGAATTAGGCTAATGTTTTTTGCTAGGGGAAAAACTGTGAATCCTGGTATTCTACATGAGACTTTTAATGGGGGAAATGAATTATGCTACAGATATACAAAAGAAAAATAAATCTATCTTACTTTATTAGGGGTTTGACACTTTTATTTAGAAAATTTATATTTCTGAATGTTTCCTTCATACATTACAGATGCATTTCAAGTGTTACTCTGTTAGGTTAAGAGTCTATGCCTTAAAAACAGATCGGGGTGAAAGTGGGGATTGGGACCACTCTGAAGTAAGAGAAAAAGAAGAGATTTATCTAATGATAAGATGTATCAAAGAGCATTGCAAATCTTTTTTTTTTTTTCAAAAGCAGAGGAATTCTGATCTGCCTGAAAGATTCTGAATAGAGAAATATTCCCTGGAAAATTACTTTTGCATCACCACTTACCTTCCCTTTTAACACAGGAACTATAAATGGTAATTTTATATAATGGACCATCATCCACAATAGATCAGTGATAGATGGACAGTTCCCTATTTGTAGGTTCAATGTTGAATGGTATTTGCCAGGCACTTAGAAAAAACTGGTGTGTTGAGGCTATTGGCTGGTGGCAGCATGAGGAATTCTAGCTCAGGGAATAAAAGGCAGCTAGTCTATGGGGTCGCACAGAGTCGGACACGACTGAAGCGACTTAGCAGCAGCAGCATGAGGTTCTATTCTGATTGGTTTTCAAACAAGTGCTAGAGTGGGGCTCATGGTGCTAAGAGATTTGGTTTTGAACGAAAATGGCAGTTAGCTGTCTCATTCTCTCCCGGGCCCTAGTGAAAGCCAAGTTTTCCACACTGTAGTTCGCCTGTATTTACTGCACACCCACCCTATGCAGGGGCTTCCCAGGTGGCGCTAGTGGTAAAGAATCTGCCTGCCGACGCAAGAGACATGGTTTTGATCCCTGGGTCAGGGAGATCCCCTGGCATAGGAAATGGCAACCTGCTCTAGTGTTCTTGCCTGGAAAATCTCCTGGACAGAGGAACCTGATGGGCTACAGTCCGGGGGGCCACAAAGGGTCAGACACAACAGAGCGACTAAGCACACACACACAAACACAACACTATGCAATACATTTTCCCAGGAAGCTGTGGGGAAATATGGGGCACCGCCCACCACTTCTGGCTACAGCTAACCTACCTGTTATGTTCTTTCAAAACATAAGTAAATGTCTTTGAAGAAAAATGAAACCTGTCTTCCTAATCTAATTGTGCCTTTTCCCCTCTGCTATTATTATTATTATTATTTATTTATTTTTTGAACCTCAGTCTCCTACCAAGGAATTCAATAAACTGAGATATTTAAGAAAAATATTTGGAAAGTGTGTCCTTTCAGAAGTGCATTTTCTTCTGGGTGGTTGACTTCTTTATGTTGCCGAACCCCTACGAGAAGGAGTGAGTGAGACATCAGCCAGATGCTCTAGGCTCTTCTAGGACGGAAGCTCTGATTAGCCTTCTCTGGGTGTGTGTGGCCAGGAGGCCAGTCCGGTGGATACGAGTCCAGTCCTACTGTGTCAGACTCTGGGATCGCTTAGGGAATCTGTTAGCTCATCTATAAAATAATGATGGCAAAGAATGTGAACCACTCACTGAGCCCTTTGTCACTGTGAATAAGCGTCAAGTCCTCCCTTTGTGCCAGGTAGCATTATTATTCTTCATAACGTCTAGCTGGGGAAGGTTGGTGCCAGGGAAGTTTAATCTTGCTCTCACAGAGGGCACCCCAGTGTGACAATGAGCTCATTCTTCCAGAGGTGGACTCTCTCAGCATTTGCTTCCTGACCGTGATTCATGGTCCTAAATACCTGTGACCCCCTGGTCCTCCTTCTGGCTGGATTTCTCTACTCAGCTAATTTAGAATGCAGAATTTCTTCTTGAGAGAAAGTTCAACATTTATTTCTCTTTACTCACCCTCCCAAGGGTGACTGCAGTGGGGCAGTCTTCAGCAGCCAGAGCTTGTTTGCACCGCAATTATATTTATCCAAAGCAGAATATAAATTGTGCAATATCCTCCAGCCCCCGCCCTCCCCACAGAAGATCTATCAGAAAAAGTATAGTTCATATTACCCTTGGAAAGAACTTCAATTGCTTTGTTTTGCTTGTGGTTTCTCATTTCCTGAGACTTTGAGAAAGTTTCACCTAGCTTTTCTTTTCTTTTTTTTTCTTTCCTTTTTAATTTATTTTATTGGAAGGAGAGAATGCTCTTGTCACTAAGCAACATAAATAGGGAAACTGCCCGTGGTTGTTTGTTGTATAAACAGTGCAATAGTGAAGATAAAGAACTAAAATCCTGACCTTTTCTGGTTCTTTCATAAACCAGCCTGAAATGCCAGCCTGGTGTCTGAACATGTTAATACACCGGGAGGGACACCATTCACGCCATGAACTTGACCTTCACAAGCAGAAGGAAGAGTGCTGGTATAGCAGTTGTTTTATGAGAATGGCCAGTATTCTTTTTATCAGTAGGTTGGAGGCACAATATACATATAATTTCTACTTTATTCCAGGATTTTGCTTTCTGGCTCAGTTTCAAAAGGCTACTACCAACTACTTTGTGTCTGTCCTTTCAAGTTCTGTCTGGTATCATTTTTCAGTACTGGTAGGTACTTAAAGATTGAGAGATATGTGGGCCTATCTTCTTATTTAACAGATGAAAAGGGAGAGCTTAATTGGTTTGGCCAATGTCACCACACTGAACAAGCCCCCAGGATGTCACTAGAGTTCATGTGTGTTAGTAAGCAAATCTTGGAAAGCCTAAATAACAAATCTCCCACAATAAAGCCTCCTTTCTGAAGTGGGTGGTAAATTTTGACGTAAGAACACAAAAAAGGCTTTAATCTGGTATTCAATTCCATAAATAGTTATTGAGTGGTCATCATATACTAGTAGAAATAGCTACCAGAAAGATAAAACTTCTTGAGTTCTTTAGGATTTCCAGGTGTCGCCAGTGGTAAAGAATTTGCCTGCCATTGCAGGAGACACAAGAGACCCTGCCTCGATTGCTAGGTTGGGAAGATCCCCTGGAATAGGAAATAGCAACCCAATCCAGTATTCTTGCCTGGAGAACCCCATGGACAAAAGAACCTGGTGGGCTACAGTCCATGATGTTGCAAAGAGTCGGACATGACTGAGAGCACGTGCACGTGGACACACTTGAGATCTTAGCATGGTCTTTGGGGAATGGACGTCTCTCCTTTGCTTCAACACTTGCTAGTTTCCATTCATTCCTTCATGAAGTCATTCATTCACTCACCCAACAGACATATCGCTGAGCACATCCTATGGGTTAGGTACTGACTTGGGCCCTGAGGTAACAGAGATTCTGAACAGGTTTGTGTCTACTTCAATTCAGGGAGCTTAAAACCAGATGAGGGAGGGTCAGACCATTTCGGTTTGATGGGCAACATTAGCACAATGTGCAGGATGTTCTGGAAGCACACACACACAAATGTATATCTCATGCAGTCCCAGGATGGGATGGTGATTTTCGCCTCTGGAAGAGGCGATCTGAGTTGGGCCTTATCAGAGGGAGTTATTTATGTGGATATTGTAAGGACGGGATAGCAAAAGGCTTCCCAGACTGAGAGTGTAGCAAACACAGGCATGCTCAGTCACTTCAGTTGAGTCCCACTCTTCTATGACCCTATGAACGGTAGCCTGCCAGGATTCTCTGTCCGTGGGATTCTCCAGGCAAGAATACTGGAGCGGGTTGCCATGCCTTCCTCCAGGGGATCTTCCCAACCCAAGGACTGAACCCGTGTCTCCTGAGTCTCCTGCATTGGTAGGAGGATTCTTTACCACTGAGCCACTGGGGAAGCCCTTAGTAAACAGAGAAGCTGCCAAATAAGAAATGGTGGATGTGCTGTATGTATACATAGCCCTGAGACTGTGAGCTAGAGAGGCAGAATCAGGCAACTGTTGAAAGCCTGCTGTATCTGGACCTCACACAGAGATTCTGACTGAAGAAGGCTCTGTCCCTGTAGGGCAGTGATTCCAAAGGGGGACGGGACTGTGGAGAGCTACACACCGGCTCTTCCATCTACTGCCCATACCTCACGTGGCCCGTACCTCTCGTGCACGAGAGTGCAGTCCTCCTATTTGCACAGAAGTAGGAGAAATCGAATAGCTATGATAACCATAACAAGTGATGTTATCAGAAAAATTAAAAAGTTAAAGCTTCTCCACTCGATGCATGCGAACCATTTTTATTTTATCTGATTTACTGTTAACTCTGCCACAGAAAAGTAAGCTCATTTTCTTCGGTCATATTTCCAAGTAATTCATTTTGGAGGGCACACACGAGAGAGTGCTGCGCAGAATAAAAAAAAGTTTTTCTGTGTGACTGGTTTGCCTGAAGTGATCATCTGATTCCACCTATTTTATAAACTGTGTTCACGCTATGTTACTAGAACTTTGGGACTGTGGTCTCCCATTTTTCATGCATGTAAAAAAGGATATCCTTGAACATCCAGTTGGTCTGCAGTGAGGATGAGAGCACATTGGTAACCACATATCTGCCAGAGGATTATTGCCCAGTATCGATGAGAAAGTCAGTGGAGCAAATCAAGCTGAGTCCATCGCTTTCCTTGGATGGTTCACAGCCTGGATCACGCAAGATTTGTCAGGACCTGAAAGCTCATGTTACACTGAATGGCCCCTGGAGAACTGCTTCTTCTGAGGGGCATTTTGCTGCACCGTCATGGCCTAGACAGAGGGGACCCGGAGGAGAAGGCTGCTGTAGGAAGCAGGCCCATGGAACTCGTGCTGTCTGCTGTGAGAATGTTGTCCTAATTAGAAGGACCCCTCCCACTTCCTGAGGGGACAGTTGTACTTTCCTTCAACAGTGGTTTGTTTTTATGTCATGGACACTGTGAATGCCCCCTTCGACGTCTGCTGGAGAACACAGCATCCACCGTGCCATCCAATAGCTGTGGTGAAGAATTCACTGTGGGGTGCACATTGCCATCATCCCTGGTTCCATTTGTGTTACTTGCCTCACTTCCTTTCTTCTGTTCTTCCCTATTTTATAAACAGTCTTTTGCATTTTATACTTTTTCTTTAAATCATTTTTGGGGAAAAAAAGTGTGGAGGGAAAAAGTCTTTTTTTTTTTTTTTTTATCATTGACCTCATTCTTGCTGAGTGTGGAAACACAAAAAAACTCAATTAAAGGTAATTCAGACTCTTTTAGTTAGAAGAAATCTTTCTCTGGGAAATATTTTGTATTTCCAAGTACAGATTTACACTGAGGGATTTTTCTCTCATCTTAAGTGATCTCTCTCTCTCTCTCCCCCACTGAACCAGTGAAGCTGCTCAGTTCTGTCTGACTCTTTGCGACCCCATGGACTGTAGCCTACCAGGCTCCTCCATCCATGGAATTTTCCAGGCAAGAGTACTGGAGTGGGGTGCCATTTCCTTCTCCAGGGGATCTTCCCAACCCAGGGATCAAACCCAGGTCTCCTGCATTGCAGGCAGACGCTTTACCGTCTGAGCCACCAGGGAAGCCCATCTTTCCTCAAAAGGCGCCTAGGAGCAGGAAGAGACTGTGGGGGTGGGTGGGAGAAGTAGATGTTCATACATGTGTGTGTGTGTGTGTGTGTGTGTGTATGTAGACAATGAATCCAGACAGTGTTGTATTGAGTCAGAACTGTCTGTGAATAATCCAGGAGGCAGCTGGCTGTCTGACTTGAAAGCCCAGCAAGGTCTAACGAGGGCTTCTTATCTTTATTTGTGCTGCTGCTGCTGCTGCTAAGTCGCTTCAGTCGTGTCCGACTCTGTGCAACCCCATAGATGGCAGCCCACCAGGCTCCCCCATCCCTGGGATTCTCCAGACAAGAACACTGGAGTGGATTGCCATTTCCTTCTCCAATGCATAAAAGTGAAAAGTGAAAGGGAAGTCACTCAGTTGTATCCGACTCTTAGCGACCCCGTGGACTGCAGCCTACCAAGCTCCTCCGTCCATAGGATTTTCCAGGCAAGAGTACTGGAGTGGGGTGCCATCGCCTTCTAATTCTGCTTACTTTTGGAGTTTACCACTAGAGGAAAGAGGCTGCCATCTTTGTGGTACCTGTTCATCTTGGAGAGGAACAGGGTTTCTCCAGCTTCCAAATGGAGCCCTTTTTCGCCTCGCTTCATTTTTGGTTACTGATCCATACCTCAAAGCTTTAGAAAAACTTGTATGCGAAAGCCGTTTTAAAGATTAAAAAGATGTTTAGGTTAACACGCATTAACACTTCAGCGCAGCAGTGTCTTACTCCCTGGGGGAAACTGTCCAGCGCGGACAGCATTCAGGGTACATCTGGACACAGCCTTTTGGTGAGGGGCTGCAGCGGGACCCCTCCACAGCCAAGGGTCAGAGCTGTTTGCTCGAAAGGGACAGTTTGAGAAGAGGAAGAAGGAGGAAAGATTAGAAGGGAAAAGCAAGAGTTGCCGATTCTATTGAGCTTCTGAGGCTGGTAGATTGACCCTAGGGATTGCTTTTGCGTGAAACTGGGAGGCTTTTTGGTAAGAAGATGTGTGCTCCCTGCGACAGAAAGAGGAGATGATGTTATACCTGAGGAGTCCAGCACCGAGTGCGCGCCAGTTCTTGGAGGCAGCCATGCTCCATCAATTCCTTGAAGGAACCATATCTGCTTTCTCTTTCAGCCCCAATCTGAGCCAGACTCTGGCATGAAGTAGGTACGAGGGGCTCTGTGGAAGCAGGATAGACTACCTTTGGTCTTTTGGCAAGTGGTTTCCATCAAGTCACAGCCAGTCTCATGTCTGGAGCCCTCATACAACAAGACATTCTGTAAAGCGTTTGCTCATTATTTACTGAGCCTGTCAAAGTGTTGGCTGCCTCCAGGGCTCTTGGGGGAGCACACATATGCCAGACTACTTCCAGGAGAAAGACAAGCAAGAGATAAATTTGCTACTCATTTTCAGGACTGTCACTGTGAGAGCAGATTTGCTGTTTGCTCCCTTTCTGCTGAGCTCTGGGAACAGGGAAAATACCATTAAGAAATAAATGCAGGGCTTTTCTGGTGGCTCAGTGGTAAAGAATCTGCCAGCCATTGCAGGAAACACAGGTTTGATCCCTGGTCTGGCAAGATCCCACATGCTGTGGAGCAACTAAGCCCTTGTGCTCCAACTTCTGAGCCCACGTGCTGCAGCTAGAGCCTGCACGCCCTAGGGCCTGCGCTCTTCAAGAGAAACCACCGCAATAAGAAACCCACACACAGCAACTAGAGAGTAGCCCCCCTCACTGCAACAAGAGAAAAGTCCACACCGCAACAAAGACCAAGCTCAGCCAAAAATAAATGAATAAGACTCTAAAAAAAAAAGAAATGGAAATGTAATATCACAGTGTCCTAGCCTGGATGTTATGAACTGTGTGTCCTGCCCCAAAGTGTAGTCTCCTCTCTTGAGTTTTCCAGGTAATGACTTCAACTCCCATATCCTGGGTTAATGAAACCTAATAACTTCCTCTTGAGCTTTACCCTACCCCGAGCCTGGAATGTGACAGATCTCAGGGGGAGTTTGCTGTGGAAAGTCAGGCCTCTGCAGAATGTGATGCTGCTCCAGTTTGCAGCGAGGTCCTCGTGGCCCAGATCCCTGTATGGGTGGCCCTGGAGCTTCCAGGACCATGATCCCATTGTCATCAAAGCTGGGACAAGACCATCTCACACTTTAGTCCTCTAGGTTGTGATTCTTCCTGTTTGGTTCATTTAGTAGCCAGCTCCCGGGGGCCAGCAGCCGCAGGAGCACAGGTCAGGACTTCCCCAGCATCGACTCTTTTCACACGCACTCGTGACCTCCACCAGGGAGCCACCCTCAGGGCCTCCACTAAACAGGAAGTTCAAGATTCTGGGCGTGCAACAGGGCCTGAGACAGCCATGGTGCTTCTCCTTGAGGCAATCCAGTGAGTGGATGGGTTTCCAAAGACAGAGAGTGAGAAACGAGCTGAGAGCAGGCTAACCTGTGGGACACCAACATGGAAGGAATGGTCAAGGAAAGACAAACCTTCAAATGAGACTGAAAGATGTAGGAGAAAATTTAAGAGGTTGCAGGAGATAGGCAAAAAAGTTAAAACAATATGGTCCATCTACAGGGAATGTTATGCTTTAACAAGGAGGAATGGCCCGCATTGATAGACACTGTAGAGGGCTGAAGATCAGGACAAATAAATACCCATCGCATTTCACAATAAGGAGGTCATGGGTGCAAATGCTGGTGAGAATATTTTCAAGCAATCCTGGCATAATAGCTACTCAAGGAGTAAGTGGAAGGTGAAGAAATGGACATAGTGAGTATTGATGCTTCCACGGGCTTTCCGTGGAAGAAAGGACATTGCTGTTCTTGTTCAGTGGCTAAGTCCTGTCTGACTCTTTGTGATCCCATGGAGTGCAGCACATCAGGCTTCCCTGTCCTTCACTATCTCCTAAAGTTTGCTCAAACTCATGTCCATTGAGTCCTCTGTTGTCCCCTTCTCCTCCTGCCTTCAGTCTTTCCCAGCATCAGGGTCTTTTCCAATGAGTCAGTTCTTTGCATCAGGTGGCCAGAGTATTGGAGCTTCAGCTTCAACATCAGTCCTTCCAATGAACATTTAGGGTTGATTTCCTTTAGGACTGACTGGTTTGATCATCACCTTGCTGTCCAAGGGAGTGTCAAGAGTCTTCTCTGGCAACACAATTCAAAAGTGTCAGTTCTTCAGCGCTCAACCTTCTTTATGGTCCAACTCTCACATCTGTATACGACTACTGGAAAAACCATAACTTTGACTATATAGACATTTCTCAGTAAAGTGATGACTCTGCTTTTTATAAATACACTATCTAGGTCTGTCACGGCTTTCTTTCCAAGGAGCAAGTGTCTCTTGATTTCATGGCTGCAGCCACCGTCCGCAGTGATTCTGGAGCCCAGGAAAACAAAATCTGTCACTGTTTCCACTTTCCCCCTTCTATTTGCCATGAAGTGATGGGACCAGATGCCACGATTTTAGTTTTTTGAATGTTGAGTTTTAAGCCAGCTTTTTCACTCTCTCACCTTCATCAAGAGGCTCTTTAGTTCCTCTTCACTTTCTGTTGTTAGAGTGGTATCATCTGTTTATCTAAGGTTGTTATTTCTCCTGGAAATCTTGATTCCAGCTGTGCTTCATCTAGGCCAGCATTTCCCATGATATACTCTGTATAGAAGTTAAATAAGCAGGGTGACAATATACAGCCTTGATATACTCCTTTCCCAGTTTTGAACCAGTCCATTGTTCATGTCTGGAGAAGTTGTTCCATAATTCTTGAACTGTATACAGGTCTCAGGAGGCAGGTAAGGTGGTCTGATATTCCCATCTCTAAGAACTTTCCACAATTTGTTGTAATCCACACAGTTGAAGGATTTAGTGTACTCAACGAAGCAGAAGTAGATATTTTTCTGGAATCTTCTTGTTTTTTCTATGATCCAAAGAATATTGGCAATTTGATCTCTGGTCCTCTGCCTGTTCTAAACTCAGCTTGTACATCTGGAAGTTCTCATTTCACATACTGCTGAACCCAAATTTGAAGAATTTTGAGCATTACCTTGCCAGCTTGCATGTAAAATGAGTTCCATTAATACATTTTTGGCATTGCCCTTTTTTGGGGGATTGGAATGAAAACTGACTTTTTCCAGTCCTGTGGCCACTACTGAGTTTTCCAAATTTGCTGACATATTGAGTGCAGCACTTTAACAGCATCATCTTTTACGGTTTTAAATAGCTCAGCTGGAATCTCATCACCACCACTAGCTTTGTTTATAGTAATGCTTCCTAAGGCCCACTTGAGTTCACATTCAAGGGTATCTGGCTCTAGGTGAGCAACCACACCATTGAGGCTATCTAGGTTGTTAAGACCTTTTCGTATAGTTCTTCTGAGTATTCTTGCTATCTCTTCTTAATCTCTCCTGCTNTAGCTCAGCTGGAATCTCATCACCACCACTAGCTTTGTTTATAGTAATGCTTCCTAAGGCCCACTTGAGTTCACATTCAAGGGTATCTGGCTCTAGGTGAGCAACCACACCATTGAGGCTATCTAGGTTGTTAAGACCTTTTCGTATAGTTCTTCTGAGTATTCTTGCTATCTCTTCTTAATCTCTCCTGCTTCTGTTAGGTCCTGGCCATTTCTGTCCTTTATCGTGCCCATCCTTACAGGAAATGTTGCCTTGATATCTCTAATTTTCTTGAAGAGACCTCTAGTCTTTCCCATTCTATTGTTTTCCTTTTTTTTTTTTTTTTTTTTACATTGCTCACTTAGGAAGGCTTTTTTTTTATCTCTCCTTGATATTCTCTGGAACTCTGCATTCAGTTGGGTAGAAACAGAATGACGGATGGATGAGGATAGCATGTTAAGAAGCATTTTTGTTTGGGGTGTTTGCTTCTTAAGATGGGAGCGTCTGCAGTACTTTCAATACTGGTGGAAGAGTCAAGTGAGGAACAGATGCAGGAGAGAGAACATTCAGTAAAGAGGATTCTGTTCCCTTCAAAGGCAGCTGAGATTGGGGATGGACGGATAAGGCAGAGATGCATTATGGAGGCGGAGGTGTGTCTTTCTTTGTAATAAGAAGGAAGGAGAAGAGGGCTGTATGTTTGGTGTGTGGAAGTTGAAGCAGTTTAAACACTTCAGCTAATAGGAGACAAAGAATGAGGCGTTGGACAAAGGGCTCCATTTATGACATTAACATGGTTAGTTCTGACCCCAAAGCTGAGGCCTGGGGGTGATGTTTCTCGACTGAGTCCCAGTGTCATCAGAGGGTGAGATGGTTGATTCTGAGCCCTCTCTTCAGATCTGTGAGACAAATTCGAGATCCCATGCTTGTTCTCTGACTGCCGTGTCGCCTAACATGTGATGATAAATAGTTTGGACTTTTTACTTAGTAAATTCAGCTTGAAAACTGTTTATAGGACACCTTCAACGAGCCAGGATTTGGGCATATGAAAGGAGTAATTAATGTTTCTGCCTTCAAGGATCTTGTCCCTCTAGTGACAAGAAATGCATTTCAAAGGGAAGCTGACTTTTTAGAATGACTTTTAGATCATCTGCTGCCTTTGAATATCCAGTTCAAGATTACTTTAGACAAATAAAAATGGTAAGTAATAGCTTCTTTGAGGATACTGTGCTCTATTAAGATGAGCAAACTAGGACAAAATTAATTTAGTGAATTTATGTAATAATTAATAATGAAGCATCTGTTTTATCTAGTGCTTTAACTTTCAAAATGCTCTATATTTATTGTTGCTCTTTATATTACACAGACATTTTCAGATACATTACTTTAATATTTTATAAATTATTTAGTAACCACAACATTAAAGTTAATTCTCTTTTTGGCTGTGGCATGTGGCATGTGGGATCTTAGTTCCTCTGCCAGGGATCGAATCCATGCCCCTCACATTGGAAGCACAGAGTCTTACACTGGACTGCTGGGGAAGTCCGAAAATTAATTCTTAATACCTACCATTGGAAGAGAAAGGCAGGATTAAAAAGATTGCATTTATTTTGCACCTGTAAGGTGCCAGGCATCTTATATGTGTTATTCAATCTTTACAAAACGGATGATGCGAATGTTAGCCCCATTTTATAGACAGAGAAGTAGAGAGGCAGATCTAGACTGAGGCCACTTAGCTGGGGCAAGGGGTGGATGTCTGGGAATCAAACTCAGGTCTGCTGATGCTGTAGCCTTTACACTGTGTAATGTTTTCTTTGGGGTTATTAAAATAATCTCTGCATCTTTGCAGCCACTCTCTGAAATGGATAAGAGCACAAAAAAGTTAGAGTCTCATCCAGGTGGGTTAGGGTTAGGGTTAGGGTTAGCTCTGGCTTTTAGTCTGCCGCCCTCCCACCCCCCATATTGTGACTCTGANACCTATTGCTAAAACAAGGTTGTGTGATGGTCTTTGCAGCTGGGAACATGATTAGAATGCAGAGGTGATAATAAAACATGGGTGGTGAAGGGAAACTTTTAAGAGCTGAATGAATAAGGAGGTAAGGTAAAATATTTTAAATCATGTTTAATGAGCTTGAGATAGAAAAAGCCAAAAAGCAGAACTGAAAAGGGCCAAGAGGAAATTTTTAAACAACTTAATACATTTCTTCCCTGTAATGAGGTGGGGGATGGGAGGAGATAGGCAGATCCTTCTCTACAGAGGGCTGCAGTGAGGGGCAGTCCAGGCAGATGGTCCAGTAGGTGGGAGTGGAAAGGAGTGCGGGAGTCCCCTCCTGTCTGGCCTCCCCATCCCCCCATGCTGTAGCTGCTTTTCTGCCAGACTATATACAAAAGTCATTTTTAGCTGTGGCCTCCCTGCACCCTGACTCATGTCGAGTGTGCTGAGCTGTGGCTGGCACACCAGGGTGCAGATTGACACCCCGACATGCCATTGATTGATCACCTATTCGTTTAGTACTTAATCATAACCGGCAGCACATGCCAGGGGTGTGAATGTGCTTTGTTTCGCCAGTCGTATCGTAAGCACCGTTAGGACACAGACTACAGTCCCTCCATCTTGGCTTTTCCCATGGCACCCAGCCAATTGCTATAAAAAGAGAAAGGGGGGACTTCCCTGGTGGCTCAGTAGTGAACAATCTGCCTGTCAGTGCAGGAGACACGAGTTCGATTCCTGGTCTGGAAAGATCCCACATGCGGTGGGACAGCTAAGCCTATATGCCACAAATACTGAGCCAGTGCCCTAGAGCTGGGGAGCCACAGCTACTGAGCTCACACGCCCTAGAGCCCCATGCTCCACAACAAGAGAAGCTGCCACAAACAAGAAGCCCATGCACCGAAATCAGATAGTAGCCCCCACTCGCTGCACCTAGGGAAAAGCCCACACAGCAATGAAGATCCAGCACAGCCCAAAATAAATAAATAAAACCATTTTCCCTCGAGACTCAGACGGTAAAGAATCTGCCTGCAATGCAGGAGACCTGGGTTTGATCCCAAGATCAGGAAGATCCCCTGGAGAAGGGAATGGCTACCCACTCCAATATTCTTGCCTGGAGAATTCCATGGACAGAGACTGGAGGGCTNAGCCCAAAATAAATAAATAAAACCATTTTCCCTCGAGACTCAGACGGTAAAGAATCTGCCTGCAATGCAGGAGACCTGGGTTTGATCCCAAGATCAGGAAGATCCCCTGGAGAAGGGAATGGCTACCCACTCCAATATTCTTGCCTGGAGAATTCCATGGACAGAGACTGGAGGGCTATAGTCCATAGGGTCGCGGAGGTGGACATGACTGAGTGACTAACATTTTCAACACTTTCAGAGTTTAAAAAAAGAAAGTAATCAAGAAAAACATACAGGATGGAGAACTCTGTCTCATAGCGGTCAGATTTTCTAAAGTGTCTTCAGGCAAAAGACCATACAGGTATGGCGCCATCTCCAGAAATTCTGCAGTCCTCAGACTGATTCTGATCATCTTACGGGTCAAGGGACTGATGGGTTCCCATTCTTGCACCTAATCAGCATCTGAATGTTGCTATTTGCCTAAGTGAGAANCTAACATTTTCAACACTTTCAGAGTTTAAAAAAAGAAAGTAATCAAGAAAAACATACAGGATGGAGAACTCTGTCTCATAGCGGTCAGATTTTCTAAAGTGTCTTCAGGCAAAAGACCATACAGGTATGGCGCCATCTCCAGAAATTCTGCAGTCCTCAGACTGATTCTGATCATCTTACGGGTCAAGGGACTGATGGGTTCCCATTCTTGCACCTAATCAGCATCTGAATGTTGCTATTTGCCTAAGTGAGAAAGGGATGCAGGGGCTGTCTTGTCTATTTCCTTCTCGTTGGGTAATATCAGCTGTGTCTCTAATTGCTGGATCTTCATTGCAGAGGAGCAGCTGGGGAAGGTGGGAGTCACCTGAAGGAGTGCCCTGGACCCACGTCTGAACCTGGGCTCCTAGCACATGAGTTTTCCCATCCTTGGGATTCAACAGGGATTTTTCCCTTAGCAGTGTAGATACTAAGCATGCCAGGAAGAGCCAATCATGTGCTGGTTAAACTACTTAGACTCCTGTGGTGGATGATACGTGATGCTCAGACGTGTTTTCCTCTGTAACCGGCAGTTCCTTTTCATTATGACCGGGGTCAGTGCTCTCAATGATCAGGTTTCTCTCCAGGTCCACAGATTGGTCTTAGCCTTGAATATTTTGTGCTTGGATTTTTGCTTTCTTCATTCTTGAGTCTCCTGCAGTCTTTCCTGCCTTTTTTATGAGGCCCTTATTAGCTCAATGCCTTTTCAAAGTGGTACACGGCCTTCCAGCATTGCTGCGTACACAACTGTGGATACAGATGGTTCTCTTTGTGTTATTCCACTCTCTACCTTGAATCTTACTCTTTCAGCTGTCTCGGTTCTGAACCATAGCACAGACTTGGATGACTGCTGGAACAACAGTAGTGATTGTTGTAGGAAGGTTTGTCTTAATTAGAGCTGAACTTAGGAGGGTAGATAGGATTCAGAGAGGTGGAAAGAAAGAAGATATATACCCTCCTTCTCAGAGTTGCAGGTAGATCGAAAGACTGTAAAGAAGAGATTGGAAAAGCAGCCTGGGTCTGGGCTGTGGATCATGAAGGTGTTGCCCTCACCACTGTGATAACCTGGGGACAGGGGAGCTGGGGACTGGCAAGAAATGCTTTTAGGAAGAAGTGAGTTGGTATAGAACTTGCTTTTCAAAACCAACACCACCACGTGGCCCAGAAGGAGGGCACACAGACCAGAGCTGGTCAGCCAGCAAGAACCAGAGAAAGTCTGTGAAAATAAAGTGCTTAGGAATTTAGGAGCTGGCTTTGAAATCACTTCCTGCTCTGGATAGACACTTAACATTTTCTATGCAATTCCTGTGCTGGTTTTCTCTAACTAGAAAGCCACTAAAACTTATCTGTTCCAGATCGAGGTGATTTCTGTGCACTGCGATCCAACAGTGAAAGGAAATGGCTTCTGGGGTTTGCTCCTAATAATGACTTTAAATTCCTAGGGGTCCCATTCAACTTTGGGGAAGAATTACTGACTTTTAGAAACATACTGTGGTGATTTGACTCAAAGAAAAAAATAAGCCAGCTTTCTGGGACTTCTAGGATTTTCTTCAGTTTGGCATCTGTTCTAAGTAAATGAAGGTGTGATTTAGAAGTGAAGTAACCTCGTACTCAACCCTTAGAAGACAGTAGAAAGCAGTATTTTTCATGATTTGGTTTAGTTTCTCTGAAACACCCATACAGACTCTGTTACAGCAGCAAAATGAGTGGTTTGAGCTGAAACCTACAGGGAAGACAGTGGAGTGAGTTTGGGTTCTGATATCGAGTTTGGCCTGAGCTCGTTCTGCATCCTCCCATTAGGGGTTCTTGTGACAGTCCAGGTTTTGGTGTCCCTCATCCAGAAGTATGGATACTTGTTAGGAGGAGTCATGGAGATGGTACTTTGGAGTATGTGTTCAGTAAATATACCAATTACTTGCTGCTACTGCTGCTAAGTCACTTCACAGAGTCATGTCTGACTCTGTGCAACCCCACAGATGGCAGCCCACCAGGCTCCTCCATCCCTGGGATTCTCCAGGCAAGAACGCTGGAGTGTGTTGCCATTTCCTTCTCCAATGCATGAAAGTGAAAAGTGAAAGTGAAATCTCTGTCATGTCCAACTCTTCGTGACCCCGTGGACTGCAGCCTACCAGGCTCCTCCATCCACGGGAGTTTCCAGGCAAGAGTACTGGAGTGGGTTGTCATTGCCTTCTCCGCCAGTTACTTGAGGACCTATCAATACCTTCTTAGCAAAGCCCTTCCTGGGCTTCCCAGGTGGTGCCAATGGTCAAGAACCTGCCTACCAATATAGGAGATGTAAGAGATGAAGGTTCAATCCCTGGATTGGGAAGATCCCCTGGAGGAGGAAATGGCAGCCCACTCCATTATCCTTGTGTAGAGAACCCCATGGACAGAAGAGCCTGACAGGCTACAGTCCATAGGGTCACAAAGAGTCGGACACGACTGAAGCAACTTAACATGCATGAATGCACGCAGAGCCCTCCCTGAGAAAGGACTTGGTTTTAACAAGCAATTTAATCAACGGGAAACATTTTGTACAAATGGGGGATTTAAAAAATCCCCAGATTATTGAGTAGTGTAGGGATACACTGATGCATTTGGAAGGAAAAGTGCAGGAAGAGATAAATTGCAAATTCCATACTCCNTTGGTATAGAACTTGCTTTTCAAAACCAACACCACCACGTGGCCCAGAAGGAGGGCACACAGACCAGAGCTGGTCAGCCAGCAAGAACCAGAGAAAGTCTGTGAAAATAAAGTGCTTAGGAATTTAGGAGCTGGCTTTGAAATCACTTCCTGCTCTGGATAGACACTTAACATTTTCTATGCAATTCCTGTGCTGGTTTTCTCTAACTAGAAAGCCACTAAAACTTATCTGTTCCAGATCGAGGTGATTTCTGTGCACTGCGATCCAACAGTGAAAGGAAATGGCTTCTGGGGTTTGCTCCTAATAATGACTTTAAATTCCTAGGGGTCCCATTCAACTTTGGGGAAGAATTACTGACTTTTAGAAACATACTGTGGTGATTTGACTCAAAGAAAAAAATAAGCCAGCTTTCTGGGACTTCTAGGATTTTCTTCAGTTTGGCATCTGTTCTAAGTAAATGAAGGTGTGATTTAGAAGTGAAGTAACCTCGTACTCAACCCTTAGAAGACAGTAGAAAGCAGTATTTTTCATGATTTGGTTTAGTTTCTCTGAAACACCCATACAGACTCTGTTACAGCAGCAAAATGAGTGGTTTGAGCTGAAACCTACAGGGAAGACAGTGGAGTGAGTTTGGGTTCTGATATCGAGTTTGGCCTGAGCTCGTTCTGCATCCTCCCATTAGGGGTTCTTGTGACAGTCCAGGTTTTGGTGTCCCTCATCCAGAAGTATGGATACTTGTTAGGAGGAGTCATGGAGATGGTACTTTGGAGTATGTGTTCAGTAAATATACCAATTACTTGCTGCTACTGCTGCTAAGTCACTTCACAGAGTCATGTCTGACTCTGTGCAACCCCACAGATGGCAGCCCACCAGGCTCCTCCATCCCTGGGATTCTCCAGGCAAGAACGCTGGAGTGTGTTGCCATTTCCTTCTCCAATGCATGAAAGTGAAAAGTGAAAGTGAAATCTCTGTCATGTCCAACTCTTCGTGACCCCGTGGACTGCAGCCTACCAGGCTCCTCCATCCACGGGAGTTTCCAGGCAAGAGTACTGGAGTGGGTTGTCATTGCCTTCTCCGCCAGTTACTTGAGGACCTATCAATACCTTCTTAGCAAAGCCCTTCCTGGGCTTCCCAGGTGGTGCCAATGGTCAAGAACCTGCCTACCAATATAGGAGATGTAAGAGATGAAGGTTCAATCCCTGGATTGGGAAGATCCCCTGGAGGAGGAAATGGCAGCCCACTCCATTATCCTTGTGTAGAGAACCCCATGGACAGAAGAGCCTGACAGGCTACAGTCCATAGGGTCACAAAGAGTCGGACACGACTGAAGCAACTTAACATGCATGAATGCACGCAAAGCCCTCCCTGAGAAAGGACTTGGTTTTAACAAGCAATTTAATCAACGGGAAACATTTTGTACAAATGGGGGATTTAAAAAATCCCCAGATTATTGAGTAGTGTAGGGATACACTGATGCATTTGGAAGGAAAAGTGCAGGAAGAGATAAATTGCAAATTCCATACTCCTTCTGAAATAGGAAGTAGGGTCCTTACAGCTCATTATTGTGGATTCAGGAGGTTTTTAAAATTCCCAGGAAAGTTCAGAGGAGGGAACGGCTATTAATGTACCTGACCCCAGGCGACCTTGGCCCAGGAAGTTCGTGACAGCCTTCCAGTTGGATCCGGACAGAGGTCATTTTTTTTTTTTAAATAAAGAGAATAGGAAAGGCATTAATGTGGGAACTGGCTAGGAAAGCATATGGTCATTGCCATTCTGAATTCTTTTGGAAAGAATGAGCAGAAGAATTGAATCATTTTAATGAGAGTTGCGAGTTTCAGAAGTTAAACCAGTTTCTGCTTCTGGGAACCCAAGAAGAGCCAGGAAGTAAGAGAAAGAAATTAGGAAGAAAAGATGGAACAGTTGACTGGGTTTCGGTGCAGTCTATTGTGTCAGTCTATAGTCTCCATCCTTCCTTAGTATTTTTGTGAGTTTTCTTTCCAATTTTGTTCCAGGAATCTTCTTACAATTGGAGGGGTGGGGCATGTCTTTACCAATGGACCAAAAGTACCAGGTGCCTACTGTTCATCATGTGTCTCATAGTACGTCCCCTAAGTATGAATGAGTTCCAATCCAAGAGCATGATTGTAAGTCCAATTTATTCATAAGTTCAACAAAGTAAACAAAGGTACACAACTAATACAATCGGTTATATAGTACTATATTGTAACAGGTTTATAATAGTTTTCACACAAATAATACATTAAAAAATACACAAAAAATAAAGAAAACATTTTTATACTTAGAGTGCAGTACCTTGACAAGTACAATAGTACAGTACAACAGCTGGCATACAGGGGCTGGCGTGGAATGAACAGGCAATAAGAGTTACTGCCTGGAGCAGGGAGAGGAGGTGGGAGATGGTAGAGCAGAAGGGTCATCAGCAACAGGAGACGGAGGGCAAGCTGGAGTTTTACTCATGCCTGACATTGATGGCACAGGTTCTGGTTTGTTACTCGATTCAATTCTATCTACCTTCTTGAAAAAACAATCCAGCGGTGTCTGGGTACATCCTGGGCTTGAAATGAAGGTATTGTACTCCTGTACTCTATACAGTACTGCACAGTAAAGTACACAAAAGCACAATCACTTGTGGAGGATGCTTACACATGACAATGTACGCCAGACACGGGAACTAACCTACGTGATTGACAGGCGAATGCATGTTTGCATCTTGGAAAGTTCAAGACTCGAAGGTTCATATGTAGCGAACTTACATCCTCTCAACCAGTCTTCACAGCAACTTTGTAAGGAATAGATAAGAACACTCATTTTACAGATGAGGAATCTGAGGCTCAGAGACGGTAAGCAGTTTGCTTAAAGTCACACAGCTCACACATGGTAGGTTGAAAGTCAAACATAACTATACCAGAGTACGATGCCTATATACTTTCCTCTACTAATTCTAGATATCAGAGGAGAAAAGGGGAATGCTTTACGTCAGAGGAACTAATTCTCCAAAAAGCATCTAAGAATATGTTTTATTGCACTCATTTCTGAAGGCTACTCTGTTCACAGAAGGCTCCATACACAGTTAACTGGGTGCTACCTTCCTGCATGGAGAATATCTAGCCCAAAACATACGCAAAACGTAGCCCCAAACCACCCAAAACATAGGCAAACTTTAGGGATGGGAACTTGAAATGGCTTGTGATTGCCTATAACTACAGTATATAAAATAGTGAACTTTATTAGTAGGGAGAAGAGACAGAGCTGAGACACAATGTTTGAGAGTTAAGAAGGCCTGGGAAGGCAGGATAACTCATTCCTTTGGGGATTTCAGCCAGCCATTTGTGGCTCCAACACAGTAGGCTGTAGAAAGGCTTCAGATCTGTGTGCATGCACACTTTTGAAGAAGTTCGGTTGGTTTATTTGCAGAAAGATGCTCCAATCTACAGATGGGCCAATTTCCATTTGAAGCTGAAACAGTAATATAGAAATTGCCGTAATTTCGTCTACTCACGATGCAGGCAGAACCTGCCTATATCAAATTAGATGTTCATGTTCCTTCTCTTCTTTGTTTCTATATTTAGTTTATTCCCTGCCAAAGATGTGTAACCGAAAGATTATAAAGAAGCAGAGGAAGAAAGAAAGAAAGAAATCTTTCTTCTCTGTATGTGCGTATTATCAGCACAGCCTCAGCCTGAGATCCCTTGGGGAAAGCCTTTCAAGACAGGCAAAATGATGTCCTTTCTGCCACAACATAATTTCCCAGCTGCCGGGGGGGGGGGGGCCGGGGGGGAAACTACATATTGTACCCTAAACAACAACTAGCAGAGAATAGATAATAATCACTCCCCAAGGGCACTCACTTCAGCTTCCCTCAGAAAGGGCTGTAGAGACATCCTGAAGTTACCACTGACTCTGTATTTTAGAAGAGACACAACAGACTCCTGTCCTTCTTTATTGGAAAGACTGTACTGCTTTTTTGCAGGCAAATCTCCATTTTTATTAAACAAACTATGACACAAGTGGCCTCAGGCATGGGAACAACCAGAATGGAGCAGATCTCATCTGGGCAAAGATTCATCTGAGTGGGAAGAACAGTCTGCAGAGGGATTCAGATTTCTTTCTTGGTCCTCCTCCCAAGATGTTCTTATAAGTGTGAAAATCTTGTGATGGCCACAGCAATAGTGTGAAAACCACATGTTTTGATGCAATACAAGTCTTTACGACTTTTATCCGGAAGCTTATAAGAAACACGTGCCACTTTCTCAGAAGCGCCCGACTGAAAGCAAGCGTAGCTTGGAAAAGCTTCTCTCGCTTTCCCCAGTACTCAGAAATGCTGGGGGGCCCAGTCCCTCAGGTAGCCGCTCTGTGAGAGCTCAAATTCTCCCTTTTTCTTTTTTCTTTGTAAGAACCACACAGACTGACATCCTCAGGGCTCCTGCAAGCTGGCGCACAGCGGTCCTGCCCTCTCACGCCTCCCTTAATGGACGGATACCTTGGAGAAAGACCTAAACGTAAGACTTAGCGAGTGCCCCAAGCCTTCCATTCTTGCCAGAGGTTTCTGCTAAAAACTCAGAAGTGGTTAGCGCTATTTTTGTCAAAAGCAAATAGAAAATAATAATTTCCTGAGGATACACATCCTCTCAGAAAAGAAAAAAAACAATTCTCGCTTTGACAGAAAAAGGAAATGGATAAAGAGAGTCAGCTGAGAGTCCTTTTTGTTTCTTCTTGATCAACATTCCTCCCACAGTAGCCAAGAGATTCTTACCGTTGAAAGGGGTCTCTTGAGCTGATTCAGTGCTGTCCCCACAGCTTTGGTCCCAGCAGGTAAGAGCTACCTAATTTCTAAACCCAGCCTCCCTGGGCACCTGCTCTGGTATGTACCAGCCCCCACTGTCAGGAGACGCTTCTCAGGGCGACCCCAGTCCCTGCTCCACCCCCCGCCCCCAACAACCCCGCATGTTGTCATTTACCTTCGCTTTCTCCAGACATGCCCTCCCAGCATCTGTGTGTCAGGGTCCTTCACAAGCTTGATGACTTAAAGAGTCCATCACTCCTCATGTCTCTCTTTTCCCAACCAAGATTAGAAAATGTGCTTCTTTAACTTTTTTTCCCTCGTGAGTCCCAGTTTCCAGCCATGTTTTTGGCTTGCCTCTGAACCCTGCCACCTTCCACTTTTCCTCTGCTGAAGAGAGGCTGCCGTGATGGGAAGATTATCCTGGGGTCCCTATGCTTTGATTCTCAGATTCGCATTTTGGATCCAGAAACAACTCAGTTAACTCAGGGTAACAATGGATTTTTTTTTACTAGCTCTTAAAGATAGTACTAGGAAAAAATATTTCACAATTTTGGGTACCTACTGCAAGGAGATCCAACCAATCCATTCTGAAGGAGATCAGCCCTGGATTTCTTTGGAAGGAATGATGCTAAAGCTGAAACTCCAGTACTTTGGCCACCTCATGCGAAGAGTTGACTCATTGGAAAAGACTCTGATTCTGGGAGGGATTGGGAGCAGGAGGAGAAGGGGATGACCGAGGATGAGATGGCTGGATGGCATCACGGACTCGATGGGCGTGAGTCTGAGTGAACTCCAGGAGTTGGTGATGGACAGGGAGGCCTGGCATGCTGCGATTCATGGGGTCTCAAAGAGTCAGACACGACTGAGCAACTGAACTGAACTGATGGGAAATTAACTAAAAATCCACCCCACCACCCCCGACTGAATGTGTTAAAAATAAACAGAAGGCCTGAATCATCTATTTTCTGCTCTAAATTATGGTTGGGTAAAAAAGAATGGAATAACACCATTTATAGCGACATGGATGGACCCAAAGATTATCACACCAAGTGAAGCCAGTCAGACAAAGAGAAGCATTGCATGATATCACTTATTTGTGGAATTTAAAAAAATGATAGAGTAATTTATTTACCAAACTGAAACAGACTCACAAACATAGAAAACACTCTTACAGTTACCAAAAGGGAAGGCAGGGGAGGAATAAATTAGGCGTTTGGGATTAATAGATATACACTACTATATATAAAGTAGTAAGGACCTACTGTATAGCACAGGGAACAATATTCAATACCCTGTAATACCCTAAAATGGAAAATAATATGTATACATACACCTGAATCACTCTGCTCTACACCTGAAAGCAACATAACATTGTAAATCAACTATAGTTCAATTTAAAATTGAAAAAAAAAAAGCTGTGGCAGGGTTTTTGAAGGTGAAGAATAGTTATGGAGGGATTAGCATCAAATAAAAATGTCATCCGTAGCTTCATATCTTGTTCTGATGATATTAATGTGAGAGACAATTTATTGTCCTGAAATGTGAAAATTTGACCTAAACGAGTCACCAGATAGATGGGTCAAATTAAACAGGAGGAAAGAAACCAAATAGTAGCTGAAGAGTCTTGGAAAGTTCCACGGAACTGTTTGTGTTTTTCATGAATTGTTCAACAGTTGCCCCCATATATAACTATTTTGGAGGTGAGTCTGGCCTGTTACCCAGGTCTGAAGTTACATCAGGGTGTTCCTGACTCAGGAGTTTATATTCTATGAAATTTGCTTCTGCATGGACTGGACAACTGCTTGGCATTAAGTTATCACATGTGAAGTATAAATTACTGCCATGCCAAAGACATCTTTTATGCATAATGTCAGTTTCAGCTCTTGGTTGGATTCTCCCACTCCAGAAATGAACCACCGAGACCATTCCAGATTTTCCAAGCATCTTAAATAAAGGAAATCCCATCTCACCATGTGAAATCCTCTTGCAGAGAAAAGGAAATACAACCCAAGCTGTTGACTTATTCTGATAAGTAGCCTGAAATTCAGAAAAAAAATCTGAAGACTTGTGGTTGTAAAGAAAATTGGCAATTACTTCATGAGTCAGAGTACACTCAAAATATTCTCTTAGACGGTTTAACTTATGTGTGACAACATACAGGTTGTTGACATGTTGTTGTTTTAAAAAATAGAGAGTTCCCTGGTGGTCCAATGGTTAGGGCTCTGTGTTTTCACTGCTGTGGCCTGCTTTCAATCATTGGATGGGGAACTAAGATTTCCCCCGCCCCCTAAAAATGTAAGAGAATTAAAAAAACACACACACACATTCGTTACCTGTTTAGAACGTTTACTTTCATAGAATAGAATGAAAGATTAATTCTGATGAGTCAGATCTGGTTGGTAAGGAGTTGGTTAGGTTATCACCACTTACAAAAGGCTAAGAGTGAAAGAAATTTAAGTCTCTCTAAGGTCAGAGATGACTCAGTGGTGGGGTGATTAATTCACACCCACACGGCAGTGAGGGGACTAAGAGCCTATTCGTCTTCCGAAATACATTATCCAGAAGCCGTCTTATGGACCTAAGGCTTATGAAGGTTTTTTGATGGCTTTTGTTTCGCACTGCTAGGTGCTGTAGTTATTCATCCAAGAAGATAAAATCACAGACCGTAAGGGCTGAACAAATCTTGGGGAAATCCAGGTTTCCCCTTTCTGTAGACAAGGCAAATTAGGCCTCTGCAAGATTACCAAAATCAGGCATAACTCATGACTATAGTTTGAGTCTTTTGGCCCTTTCTGCAGCATGGGATGGTTCTTTTCTTCTCCTGCTTAACATTGCTGGGGCCTATTTTTGGGGCTGACAGTTAAAAATGTTCATCAACTGTACATAAGGAACCGTGCGCTGCTTTTGGTGAATCAATAGTAGTTTTTATGTTGTATTTGGGGGGCAGATTTCATCTACCAGCATAAACCATCATCATATATTTTCAATTCGGCCCCCTCCCCACACAGAAGCATTGCATCCTGCCTGTCGTAGGCAACTGACGGCGAGACACATGCACCGTGTGAAAAATTCATTACTGCCTTGCCTCAGGAAAGAAACAGATTCTATCAGCATGTCTAAGCTTTTGCAGATAACAAGAGAGCAACGTCTTGGCTTACCAAGAATACTGCAGGCTTTTAGCTTTTTCCCTACCTTTTGAAAATTCATTCTTGTCTAGTGATTAGGTATGGGTAAAAGTGAGTTAAGTACTGCCTGACAGTTGGCTCAATCGAAGCTCTGTAATATCACCTCCCCTGGTCTTCTTTGATATAGAACCAGCCATCTGTATCAACGGCTTCTCTGCTTCTTTAATAAGTTGTAAATTGAGTAACATAATTCTTCCCATGTCCAAGGCTAGTCAGCCAAAACACTGTGTTCAGAAATTGGCTGGCTGTGTGTTATAACTTGTCTGTCAACACTTCCTTTCATTACAATACTATGCTTGGTTTTTGGAGACTGCACGGACCTATTCACTAGAGATTCACTTAACTTAGGTGTGTGCTCACGTGATTCTGTGCTCGAGTTAGACCAAAATCCCACATTCCACAACTGTCTCTAGACCATCACCACGCACAGAAAGGATCCGTTTGGGAGTTTGCCAAGGCTCCTTCTGTGAGACTTCTCTTTTCACAATTAATAAGGTTGATCAAATCTATCAACTTCTGTTCCTTGTGCTATCATTTCACAGAAATGGCCTCTTCTTGAGTCTTGTAGTTTACTCTCCTTTTTCTTGTGAATATATGTGTAAGGAACTCATATAAGATGTAAGTCCAGTGAAAGAAAGCCCTTTCCTGTGGATTAGGCTTTAATAGAGTTTTTTCAGAAATGAAATGGACAGTCTTTTAAAGACAGGATGCATGGTCATGCAAGTATTTATGAAGAGAATGGATTTCCATGTTAACCTGAAGGTGAAACAGATTCTTCTAAAACTCCTTCTGAAGCTAACATCTGTTGAAACTATACTCACTTAGTTTAATATAGGGGAGCCCAGGGAAGCTTAACAAATATAAATGGAAGATTTTTGTTTTCTTATTAATATTATCAATTTTACTTGAAAAAGTGAAACTGTTCCTTTTTGTTGTTGAAAGAGTCATGCGGGATAAAGGTTTTTGTTTTGGAACAAAAGAAGGGCGGTTTAGTTTGTGTGGCGTGGTGAGAAATTATTTTAAGCTGAAACACACGTCACAGATCCTTCTGTAAGAGCAGCCTGAGGCTGATTTAGCATTTCCTTAAGGAAGGAAGTATCACTGTCTCAGTCCAGGCAAAGGTTAGATGCCCCAGAAATACAGATCAACTCCCCAAATATTTATGAGGCAGCCCTTTTTCTCGAGCCAATAAAGACAGGTAACAACTGCATCTTCGGGTTGAGGTGGTAAACAACTCAGGCATTGGCTGGCGGAGCATATCTGCTCTTGAAGTCAACCGCGCAGGGAGAGGGGACAGAGGAAATGCAGTCTCATTTCCCAGTAACTCCTCTGACCTGAATTAAGGTGGGAGCCCTGGAGAACATCTGTAAAAACAGCAGCATGCAAACTTCAGAAGGATGGGGCCATGCCCGCTTCACAACACTCTGAGTCCCAAACTCTATCTAGTCATTGTACAATGAGTAAAAACTCTTCCGGGATGAATCACGGTTCTAGAATTTTAAATAGTCACTGCAAAGGACAAAGAACCACATACATGCAGTACCACACCAGTTTAATAAAGCTATCTGACATCTACCAGCCTGAATACAGACCCTGGCAACAACGGCAGGGGAAGAAGAAATCCAAACGTTCATTCTCAGAGAATCATTGTTGATGGACGCAGTCTCTTCGTTATAATTACAAGACAACTTTGAGCTTATCAAAGGCTCTCAGAATATCACCACTGAGATTTTTCTCTAAGCCTTCACAAATACAGTGATTAATAAAGCAATTTCAAAGGACTATAATCCTGGGCTGTGATTCACATGACTGTGAATTATGATTAACACCAAATCACCAAGATAATTTCTATATGAACACGTGGTCATGTATAAAGTGCAGGGTGGGGGGCACTGCTGAGCTTCAAGAGAAGCCTGAGATGTAATCACTTTCCTGTGTTTGTGTGGTGCTGATCACATGTACCATGAACTGAGGGCAAGTCCCTCTCCATCCTGAGCCTCAGTTTTCTGATCTGTGAAATGGGGGTACTGATCCTGGCCCTTTTGGAGGCTTGTGAAGGTGGTAATCAATTATCATTTGCCTTCTTGTGATGGCTTGCAGAAAGTCAGGCACTATAAGAGAATTAAGTGTCTGAATGTTGGAGTCAATGACGACCACACTTTTTTCCACAGCATCATAGGCACCCTAGACCTCCCCTGATTCGGCAGGCCGCTGCAGAATGCCCAGCGTCCACTGAGCCATGGCCAGCCCTCCTGGGAGCAAGCCTACCGAATGCAAACATCCAGAGAGTTCTGACTCTCAAGTGTCTTACAGAAAATAGAGCCAGGAGCTCCATCTGGCACTCCATTTGCTAAATGTCCCATGGATGTCAAATACTGAGAAATGTGGCTCTTTAAAATCCCAGGGAATAAGACTTCTGCTCAGCAGCTTTCTAATGGACACGCACCACACTCTGTGAAGCAGAAGCCCTCCGCTGCCGTGGGCTGGTCACGGGGGATTGCACACCAGCACCACCCCCCAGCCTCCTTCGACCTCCGCTGGGAGGGACAGGGCCGCCCAGCTGTGGATGAAGGGCTGGTCGGCTTCAGAGGCGTGTGAATAAGCCTGTTGCCGATAGAGGGCAGTGTTGCACGTCTGCAAAAGCCCACGCTCGACCACCTCTCAAGACCACCTAAGCTCTTACCTCGGCCCTCCTGCAACTCCAGCACCAGTTTAATGACGAACAGGAGCAATTAAAGCATCTACCCAACGAAACAGATGGCTTCTGGTCAAAGCTCATTATTGCTACATCACCACTTTGATACTGGAAAGGGCTTCTTAATAATTCATTATTATTCCTCACCAGTACTTTTCTGCAGAAGACATGTATTAGCCTCACTTTTCAAAAGACAGAACCAGAGAGACTATTAATACATGGCATAAGTCGTTCAGTCCAGAGCCAGACAGACCTAGAAAGTACCTCAGGGTTTCTGCATTATGCTGAGGCATTCTCAAAAAGACTGCTTTGCTGTCTTTGAATGAAAACCACCCATAGTCTTCCTTTGCTCTTTTTTTTCCAAAGAAAATATTTATTTTTATTTAGTTGGCTGCACCAGGTCTTAGTTTTAGTTGCGGCACGTGGTATTCCCCGACCAGGGATTGAACTCAGGTCCCCTGTGTCAGGGACATGAAGCCTTAGCCTCTGGACCACCAGGGAAGTCTGGCTCCCTTTGCTCTTGATTAATTGTCTGGTTTGGAGAGTCACTGAGACTTCACAGATGGGACTCCTTTCCCCACCACCCCCTAACTGCCATTTATCTCAGTTACAGTTGATAACTGATGACCAAACCAGCTAATTAAGCCCATTCTGCAGCCCAAGGAAGGAGTCAGAAGGGGATGGGAAACAGACCCATAGAGTCAAGTCAAAGAGTGCAACTGATTCGAGCGATTAAGGGTAAGAGAGTCTTCATCCTTCAGTGTCTCCTCCCTGCTCTTATGTAACTGAAAACAGCTTGCCCAGAGCTAGGAAGCTGTCAGCTCTCTCTCCCGCATTCTCCCACTTTTGACCCCTGACTCCTACAGAATCTCATTCTGCAAAGCCACATTCTGAAGGCACTGAATCACTTTTTGGCTAAGCACATGTTGGCTTTGGTGTCAGCTACATACACAGCCTTTCTGCTTTATTTGAGGCTGGGTGACACATTCTCCTATGTAATAGGCTGGCAGCAGAGTAAGACTGAAAGCTTCCCTCTTATGTATGAAGTGTCATCTCTAAAGTGGAGACTATTTCTTGCAGAATGGCACTGATAAATTGATAAGTGGAATCAGCTGACAAAGAGCGCCCAACAGTGCAGGCTCCTCTCATTGCTGGCTCCTCTCATTGCCGGCTCCTCTCATTGCCAATTTATCTCTAAAACACGGTTAGGCAAAAGAAGGCTTTCTGGCCTAAGTAAGTGCCATTACGTATTTCGGAATGACAGATTAAAATAAGGATTTGTAGTCAAACCTTATCAGTAAACGTACACTTATCACTTGTTGCAACGTGGTCCAGTGGAACACAGGGCCAGGCCTGGATACTGGTACACCAGGCAGCAGAAGTTTCTGTTTGGGGCTGTGAAGTTTCTCTCTCTGGTGGCAGCTCTGTCTGGCACATTTTTCAACCACCTAGAAAAGACTGTTGGCCCCCAGATAGTCAAGTGTTACTTTCGCTCTTACTAAGCACTGTGCCAGTCTCAGGGCAGTCGGAAAGGGTGGAGGAGAGCATGATGCTTTGATGGCTCTGGCCTGGTCTAAAGCGACACACCCAAGTCTGAAGGGTTTGTACCCACATCCTTTCCGTTGCACCTGGGTTGCTGGTGGCAATCACCTTTGCAAGATCCGTTGGATACAGTGCCAATTAGAACTCAACTAGATCTCGATATATGTGGGCCATAGGCTTAGTCCTCCCTTTTGGGGGCTTCAGAGACCACTAGAAGACCATTTGGCCCAAAGTCTGAACAACTTTCTCTGATCCAAAATGGCAGCTGGATTCCAGGTGACTTGGATGTGGCCAACTGTTTCATTCAAGACATCGTCAAACATCAGACATGAAAGAGCTCTCAAGGCTGATGTAGTCCAACTGGTCAGCTCACTTTATGCACAAGGACGCTGAGGTTCAGGGAAGCGCAAAGGCATGCCCTCAGGTTGAGCTGATGAAGAAAAGACTCTGCTTCCGGAGTCAGAGGTTCAAGTGTGACTATTTTAGTTGCCCTTGAACAGAATCTCTCTGAGACTCACATTACTTTTTGTTCTTTTTTTGTTTTTGAGTTGTTGATGACAGGTGAGCCACTCATTTCTGTGTGGCTCAGCATAGCCTGGAAGACTTAATAGATATACTGATTCTGAACTTCCTGCCAGCCCTCCAGCAGAGATTTGAATCAGGTTTCCTTGGGTCTGTCTGAGGGGCACCATGGAGAACAATGTGATCTTTGCCATCTCAACATGGCACAGTGTCCCACTGGGTCTCTTCACTCTGTTTTTTAGATGTGATCCTGAGAATGTAGCCTTACATCACTAAGTAGGAATAACAATGGGCTTCATCCACCTTTTATTCCATCTTCACCCCTCCTCTCTCAGATCACCAACACCTTCCTCCTCCTTTTGCCCTTTTCAGGACATAGACATACACAGCCTGTCTAGCTGTTGCCCTTATTAAGGCTTCCAAAAGGTCTGACCTTGAGAGTAAGTGTGAACACATATCAGCTTCATGGGGCATAGGCCATTATGTCCTGACTTGCTTGCTACATTCTAACGCGAGCATAGGACTAGATACAGTGGGGATTTTACTCAAGTGCCTTGTTGATGGAGATGTCAGATGTCGCATGGAACCCATGCAATTCTACTGCTTCTCCATGGCCTAATACTTAACGTTACCTATGTAATAGAATACATTGGAAATTGTTAACTGGACAAGTGCATGTACATTTTTTTAGGCTACTCCAATGGTATGCAATATATTTCTAATTCTGACCATAACACATTTTCTACCATTCTTCTAGAACTATAAAAATGAAAATCAATGACAGCAACGAGAAGATCATTTACTACGTAATTTTCTGTTGTGCCCACAATTTGAGTTATTTATGTTTCAAATGCATGCATGCATGCTAAGTCAACCTCGTGGACTATAGCCTGCCAAGTTCCTCTGTCCATGGGATTTCCCAGGCAAGAACACTGGATTGGGTTGCCACGCCCTCCTTCAGGAGATCTTCACAACCCAGGGATTGAACCTGTGTTTCCTGCATTGGCAGACGGATTCTTTACCACTCAGCCTCCAGGGAGGCCCATGTTTAAAAATGACATAGTTCAAAATAGGTCAACACTGTTCAAATACTTTACAAAGACCTAGAATTTCTTTTTTTTTTTTTTAATGTTCTGATTTCTTTTATTGAAAAGACAAAATTATAATCAATGAAAATTAAAGAGAAAATAATCTGCTATTTAGCACTGCAGAAGATCGTCTTCTTTTCACTTCCTTTCTGTCTTTATTCATAGACTTGCAACTTAAGGAGGTTTGTTTTCTATTCTCTTCTCAGCAAGCATGAATCCGAGAAAGGAACCTAACTTTAAGAAGGAGGAATAAATGTCCATCTCATTCATGTCAAGGGGTAGTTATGGGAATCTGGGGATTCTACAGGTGAAAATGGTTTGTATGTTATAAAGTGCCTTAAAGGCCAAAAGGATTGTCATTTTGATCAAAGTCTCTCATTTCATGATGGTGTTCTCCATCTCTTTAAAAAAAGCTGTTGGCATCTGTTTTTAGAGGATGACAGATACAAGGTAAAATGAAGAAAGATGAAAGGATCTGCAAAGATTTCAGAGCATTTGACCCAAAGAGGAAAAAGCTGAAAAGCTTCTTAATATCTTCAAGGATATGAAGTCCTATGATAAAGTGTGAGTGGGAACCAGCTGTTACCCATCTCTTTGGAGGTCAAAGTAAAGAAGTTATGGGCTTCATTTTGAAGAGGCCATTTAAGTTTTCTTAAAATCAACTTCCTGACTGTAGGGATTTTTGCCAGCTGGGAAGGGATGGTGTAGCACGAGCCTCCTGCCTTGTGTCTTGAAGAATGCTATGTTCATCTACTCTCATGTACAAAATACCCTAAAACCTCATGGTGTGAAACAAGCAAGCACAGTTTTATGATGCTTCTGGCTCCTGTGGGTCAGGGATTCAGCCGGGGCATAGAGCAGTTTGGGCTGCTCTACTGTGGGGAAGATTCGGAAGTCTGGAAGGAACTCACACGATCTTGGAACCAGCAGCAGGTGTCTTCACTCACACGGCTGATGTCTAGGGCCAGGCTGTGCATCTCTCTCCAGGTACAGCTGAGATGTCTTCAGGTGTTCACAGCATCAGCTTCTCCAACACGGCAGCCTCAGGGTGGCTGGACATCTCATATGTGGTTCTAGGAACAAAGACAAAAGCTGCTTGGCTTTGAAATCACCCAAGTGTCATTTCTGCTTAACTAGGACTGTGAAAACAGTCAGAATCCCATCCAGATTCAAGGGGAGGGAATACCAATGCTACTTCTCAATGGAGTACTATCAAAGAATTTGTAGCCATGTTTGAAAACCATCATAAAGAACTGACTGTAATCCATTTATTCACTCCACCTATCAGTGTTTCTTAAGCCCAGACACCAGGCTGGGATAACTAAGAAGAATTCAACACATCCTGGCCAACCTGAAGGAATCCTAGGGCCAATGGTGGTGGAGTAAACTTGGGGAGGGACCCTGTAAAGCCCATTCAGGTTTTCTACCATGAAGACCCTCCTCTCCGGGACTGAATGCTCTAGAGGAAAATTCCTGGTCCTTGTGAATCCAACTAAGCTATGAGTAGTTTTACAATTTGTTTTTATTTCTAGGTTTTGGCTTATGCTTTCTGGATCCCACAATCCAGGGAACTCGAATCTTTGGCAGCGAGTCCCATTCTAAATGTAAACAGATGGAGAAAGTGCCAGCCTGGCCCTGCAGAATGCATTCTAAAGCAATAACATGCTGACACTGGTTGGGCAAATGCAGCTGCATTAAATAACTCTGTTTGCTGAGCCCTTTCCCAGAGGACCCAGAAGTTTCACATTGGTGAGGGGCACAGCTAATGCCTTTCTCAGGGTTCCCCCCGGGAAGGGCTCCATCTCAGCTCGGTAGACATTTGTACAGCAAATGAGAGCCTTGTTGGTGAGCTCTCAGGAGAATATACCAGATTAGCCGGAGTGACTTTTAATTATTTCTTTTATGTTCTCCAGCTTTTCTCAGGGCAGAGAATACAACAAAGCCACCTCCAACTCAACTCCTGTTGCCACCACTTAAAATAACTTCATGACTGACATGGGCCCCACTGACTCAGAATCAGATTTCAATTTTTTCTGTCTCTTCCTCATCCTGCCTTCTTGGCACAGGGAGGAGCTGGACAAACTCAGTTTACCTTTCAGCCCACTATCAGGGCTTCTGGTTTTTGCTTTCCTCAATCAGGACAGGAAGAGGCAACACTCCATTGCTGGAGTTGAGAGGTGTCTGTCCAGAGTTATCACTTACCCTCAAATCTGGCTGAATAAAATGTCCACCACTAACTTATGTGCTGTCCCCATAGTCTTGTGGCACAGTTGGCATATGGGATGTTCAATAAAAGTCAAATGTCCCCTAGTTACATGGATTAACTCAAGAAGAGCAGTGACTCTAATAATCAACATGTATTGGGCATGTAGGATGTGCTTGGCTGACCTCTTTTCTTGCAACATCTCATAAAATCTCTGCTATATGAGTGACAACTTGATGGATTAGTCACTATTGTTATCCTTGCTTCCTAGATAAGGGCTCAGGGGGTTACATAGCTTGTCCCAGGTTCCGTGGATACATTGTAAGAGCAAGGATTTGAACCCAAGTCTGTTTTACTCCCAAGTTCTTGTTTTGAACCACTGCACAGCAATTAATTACACAGTTGGCAAAGTGCGGGAGTTCGAGAGTTTGGGATACCTGACAGGTATGTTTTGATGGTGTGGGCTAGGGGAGGAGAGAGAGGTGTTCTTTCTTAGGGAAAACACTTGGGATGCTAGGAAGATGCAAAAATAGAATGCGGAGGATGCTAAGCATAAACCCACACATTCAGAGTTTATTGAACACCTACTCTGTGTTGACGAATAGTGAAGTCAGGAGTAATGTACAAAGACCAGCAGGAGTTACTTACGAAAGGCAGGAGGAAGACTCAAGAACAGCAATGTGGGTGCTGTGGGTGCTTTCTCTTCTGGAAGAACCCACCACCCTGGGGTCAGCCAAGCAGCTGAGTGATCCCAGCCCTTGTAGTTCCACAGCCACACCCCCAGTGGCCCTGACTCAGTCCCTGGAGTCACAGAGTATGTATGTGTATGTGAACCAAATCACTTCAGTCATGTGCAACTCTTTTGTGACCCAATGGATTGTAGCCCACCACATCCCTGAGATTCTCCAGGCAAGAAACTGGAGTAAGTTGTCACACCCTTCTCCAGGGGATTTTCCTGACCCAAAGATGGAACTCAAGTCTCTTATGTCTCCTCCATTGGCAGGCGGGTTCTTTAGGAAGTCACAGATGTCTGTAGGGTTTGTGTGTAGCAGGTGTACGAAATAAACAAAATGAGGACCCAGAGCCCCAGGGACAGCAATCTGTAGAGTGGCCTGGAAACCCTCAAGAACCCCCAGGGGGAGCAGCTGGAGCTTTGCTGCAGACCCAGCGGACGAGAGCAGCTGGACCCTGGGGATGCTGTCATCCTGGGCTCATCCCTGATGGACAGGAAGTACTTCCCTCCAGTGAGTGCTCAGTGCTACTGAAAGAATCGATGGGAGCCAGGGGAGTGGAGGGGCCAGAGGAATCATACATATTTTATGCTGTGGAATCAAATGGGATAGGCAAAGCGATTTCTTTTTCAAATGGAAGTGGTGGAGACTCGATTTCATTTAAGATTAATAGGTACACTGCCCAGTCATCAGATCTCGGAGACAAAGTGAGATGAACAGGCAAGATGCTGAGCCACAGAAATGGAGCTGGGATATTCAGGGCTGCAGAGGAATATTTGGCATAAATATCACAATCCAGGTGGTGGCCTAACGGTCAGGTACCTCTTCCTTCATATCATTCGTTCCTGGAAAGTGTGGAGAAGCTGGGACATTATTTTCAAAGCACCAGGAATATTCTGGTAACGCTGATGAAGTTACTTCTCGTACGTGAAAAATGATGCTCCAATACAGTGTCTGCCCTGATAAAGTCTGGCTGGAACAACAAAACTCAGGGCTGAGGGGCCCCCGCCAATGGGTGGAGGAAGCGTGCGTGGTGGCCTCTTTCTTTCCCTGCCCTTGTGGGGGCCACCCACCCGAGTCATTCCAGAGCACTGAGCATCTAGGCTGTCTGCAGAGATGGGCAGGGACAGATACCTCACTCTTCCTTTGGGAATTTCCTTTCATGCTTAATAGCCTCTGAAGGCAAATGGAAGGTGATTTTCCAGGCCATTCCCTTTGTTTGATCTATTTCGAAACACTGTGTCTTTGCCTCCACTTCCTGCTTGTTCTATGAAACGGAGAGCATAGCCGAGCTTCCTTTCGCCAAGCCCTCTTTCTCTCCTTTTGAGATCTGACACATCCTTAGGAAGTCAGTTCAGAATTTACAGTGGGAGCAAGAGTGGGATCAGTGCATCTTTTGTGAAAGGGAGGCAGATAGGGTATAGTGACCAGCAGGGCCTTCCCTGCGTACAAGACAGGCGTCCAGGAAACACACCCATTCTGCTCACCCTTTCTTCCCACCAACTAGCCACGAAGCTGGGTTGTTGCATCCTCCGTGTGGGTCCTGCCCTGGGCGGCAGGAGGAACAGAAGATAAGCTCCCGTTTCCTGCCTGCCAGGCGCGTGCAGACTTCCTGTTCTGTCTCTTGCCCTCGTTTTAACCTGTGCCCAGATCTCTGCTGTACACTTCAGCCCATAGGAGAGCCAGGCTGTCAGCACCGCTCCCTAAAGACCCAGAGAGAAGAGACATCAATCGGGGGACCCTCTATCTTGGGGCGGCATGGCCTATTTGGGAGTCACTTAGGGCTTCCCTGGTGGCTCAGACAGTAAAAATCTGCCTGCAGTGCAGGAGACCGGGGTTCAATGTCTGGATCAGGAAGATCCTCTGGAGAAGGAAATGGCAACCCACTCCAGAATTCCTCTGTCCTGGAGAATCCTATGGACAGAGGAGCCTGGCAGGCTATCGTCCATGGGGCCGCAAAGAGTTGGATACAACTGAACGACTGACTACTAGGAAAAACAACTAATAAGTGAAACAATACCGAATATGTCCTTGCAGGGCCCTCTGCACCATGATGCTCACCCAGAGGACTTCCCTTTTGCAATTATGTGCACAAGAACCTCAAGTCTCTCACGCCTGCAGAAGTGCTGCTGTGACTCCAAAGGGTGGGGGGCAGCATGATGCCAAAGGCTCTGCTGCTTCTGCCGCTTCATGCTGTCTGCAGGTCCTGGACGGCCCCTCATCCGTCACCCACGGGGGGTCCTCCACCAGTGCTGCCAGCCCCCTGTGGCATAAAGCTCAGGATGGGCCTACCATTCCTTCAGGTCTGGTCAGGCCAAAAAGCCTTCACCACCTGCCACTCAACTGAAAAACAGATGAAACACTGTCCTTTCCCTCTAAAAACCGCACTCAGTCCCAGGAAGTCACGGACATGTGCAGCCAGGGTGTTGGAGATGATGTCACTGCCTTGATCTGGTTTGTTTTTAAAATAATATGGCAGAGTCTCTGTTGTGATTACAAGCAGAGAGGGAAAGTACCACCATGTTGACCAGGATCAGGGCTCCTCTACCCAGGGGGCCCTGTGGGCATTTGTGACACGTGTACATGGGAGGGTGTGTGTGGGTGCAGGGAGGGCTGGGCCTCATGCAGTCCTGGCTGCGGTAGCGGATACAGAGCAGAGGCGTTCAGTCATTTATAAAACCAGCCCCCCACTTTTCCTGCAGGAGGTAACATGCACACAGGCCTGGGGCGGGGTGGAACTCAGTTCCTGGTGTTTCCATCCCTGCAAGGGCAGCGCCAAGGTCCCTGCTTCCCGGGGGTCCTGAGCCACCTCCCATGGTGCTCGTTCCCACAGGTGGTCAGCAGGCCACAGGCCACTGCCAGGGACATGAAAACATCTCCTCTCCCAACACGTCATCGTCTTCTTCCATCCCTCTGTCTCCATTCTTCCCCTTTCTCTTCCTTCCCCTATCCGCTCAATTTCCCCCTCACCCCTTACCCAGTCCTTTGGAACCAAGAGAACTGGCGAGCCACCAACTCTTTATGACCTTGGAAGAGGCCTTCACCCCCTTGGGATTTGTGTCTTTGTGAGTAGAAGCAGGAAGCTGGAACATGGCTTGGGAACAGAACCTCGGACTGATCTTGTTGACGTGTTGACCCAAGGCCCAACTGTCCTTCCAGCCCATGTAGGGTGGTGCCTAGGGGCCCCCACAGACCCTGGCTCCATTCACCAAACTGTCCAGCCACTAAAATCAGCTCTAATTGTATTTTCCTTTTTCTCTTTTGCTCACAGAAGGAACACAGTGGCTAATCCAAGCTGCTGAGGCAGTGTTTTCTCTTTATCATGACCACATTGTGCACCAACCACTTTGAGGTACATCTCAGCCAGTGCTGGGGTGATCTTGGCTCAACTCTGCACTTTACCTCAGCTTCTGAACAAAGCCAAACAGGAGCCATGAAAGGGCTACAGGGCCAATGAAGTAACGTCTGAAAATGTTTGTGGGATCTTTGAGTTTCTCAGAGTAATTTTCTTTCTAATTCCAGGACACTGTCCCTTTAAAAAAAAAAAAAAAAAAAAGGCCATCTGAGCAGTGAATTTAAATGAGCTGTGCACAATAATTTCATCTTCATGCTGTAGTTGAACCCACAATCCTGGGCAGGGCCTAAATGTAACTACTTCAATTATTTATCAGAAAAATTGTTTTTCTCAACTTCACCCGGATGCTGAAATGGTTTTCTAATACAGTTTTAAAAATATGCTCCAGTTCATGACCTCAACTTCCGGGAATCATTGCGTTCCCATCAGTGGACCACATCAAATCAGTTGGCTCCAAAAAGCACGGGTGATTCAAAAGGCCTGACTCAGCCTGGCCTTAGAGGACACTCCTGCAGATCCAGGTCTGAACTCAAACTCTTCAACCCTGGGCAAGTTTTAGCAGAGTAGAGTTGGGACGATGGTGATGTTCTCATGATTAATCTCCTGCACAAAAGATTGAACAGGGAATTAATGTGGATTTCTTAGAAGTTGTTGAAACTTAAGCGCCTTGGTTTTAGAATTTCAGATGCAAAACCTGCCAGGGACATTTGCCATCAGGATCATGACCTAATTGTATTGATTATCCTTTATTGTCCACGAGAGTCTGGTAGATGCCACCAGTGAACTTTCCAAATTGTCCATAGGCCTCCAGTGAATTTGTTCCAGTGAAATAAGTGGGCTCCTGGGAATGCCTCCCTCAGGATATGAAGGACGAGAGAATGCTGGTACCTCACTAGGCAAAGCCTCACCAGCAGGCTTTGGGATCCAGAGCAAGTGTTAGAGATTTTTGGAACTGAGGCCTCAGGNTTGTTCCAGTGAAATAAGTGGGCTCCTGGGAATGCCTCCCTCAGGATATGAAGGACGAGAGAATGCTGGTACCTCACTAGGCAAAGCCTCACCAGCAGGCTTTGGGATCCAGAGCAAGTGTTAGAGATTTTTGGAACTGAGGCCTCAGGTCAAATAGTACTATAATATTGAGCTCCATGAAACTGCAAATATTCAACTGTTTTTTAAAAACTAGATTTATTATTTTTATTTTTGGATGTTCTAGATCTTCATTACTGCTTTGGCTTTTCTCTAGTTGTGGCAAGTGGGGGCTACTCTCTAGTTGCAATATGCGAACTTCTCATTGCAGAGGTCTCCCTTGTTGGAGAGCTTGGGCTTTAGGCCACATGGACTTCAATAGTTGCTGCTCCCGAGCTCCAGAACACAGACTCAATAGTGCTGGTGCACAGGCTTAGTTGCTCCATGGCATGTGGGATCCTCCTGGACCATGGATCAAACCCAAATCTGCAATGCCAAGCAGATTCTCTACCACCTAGCCACCAGGGAACCCCCTCAACCATGTTTTAACCTGTAAAAATGGCTGTTTCATGTGGTTTGACCTAATGTATATACTTGACACTTGATAGTGACCTTTTTCTTTCATGGAGGCAGAAAGACCCTGTGTCGCACTTAGAATGAAATCCTACTCGTGCGCAAAGGTCCATAAAGCACCTCAACTCCAGTGAACTTAGTCCTGTTAATTCCCCTCATGGCTTCTCACCACCCCTGTCAGAGTTAATCTCTCCATCTGGGATTGTGCTGACAGTTGACTAGCAGTTCTTGTGAAATATACACCTTTAACTATAGCTATTTGTATTCATGAATGCCCATTAAAATTACAAATTCTTCGAGGATGTGGTCTATCACACACATCTTTGCATCTCCTAGATGACTTTCCACATAGTAGGCCCTATTAATTATTTATTGGTTGGCTACCTGGATCCTGATGCTTTTACTAATGTAGCAAAAACTGATTAGCACCAGTCAACTCTTTCAGAATTTGTAACAGGGCTATAGTTTTTGCTTCATGGAACAAAATGATTACAGTTTTTTATATTAGGATTAAGAAGGTTGCTGCCTTTTTAATCTCATGTAGCACATAGAATGTTCACAGGGTGCTTTGCGTTGATGAGATTCAGAAAATACCAAGAGCTGATGGGCTTCTCTGGTGGGTCAGTGGCAAAGAATCCCCCTGACAATGTAGGAGATGCAAGTTCAGCCCCTGAGTTGGGAAGGTCAAGAAAATACTGAGGAGGGAGGTCAAGAACACTGGAGGCAACTGGCTCCAGTGTTCTTGCCTGGGAAACCCTATGGACAGAGGAGTTTGGCTACAGTTTATGGAATCATAAGAGTCAGACACGACAGTGACTAAACTACTATAACCACAAGAGCTGACTGGTTTTCCCAGGTCTGCTATGTCCCCTTAGGTAAGGGGTTCCATGGAGGCACAGAGGGTGTCACAACTGCCGAAACACATGGAACTAGATCACGTGCTTGAGCCTAGCACATGACCAGAAGCCAAGGACTGGGAGCTTCCAGGGCAACACGCCTCTGGTGGAACTTGGCATCATCGCTCCATCCTCCCTCCAACCCCACCTGCTCTCCGCCATGGGCTACTTCTCCATGAATGGACCTGATGTTCTTTCAGATGCCCAAGCCAGAAGTCCTTGAGGCCAAAAGCACCCTCCCACCCGTCACCTCCAGGACCCCCGCATCTCACTGGTCATCTCTCTGTTCTTCCGTTCTGTCTCCTTCTGATGCCCGGATGCCAAGGTAACACCCTTGGCTTCTGGCTCTCCTGCTGCCTCTCTTCCCTCCTGAGACTCCTCCACCAAGGTGACCTTCGTAAGCTGTGCTTCTGATCATGTTGCTCCTCTGCTTCAAATTCTTCCTGCACGTCTCACTTGCAAGTCACACCCTTCCATCCAGTCTGGCCTTCCTCTCTGGAATCTTAGTCCATCGCCCTCCCTCTGAGCTGCTCGGAGTTCCTGTCTCCCCTTGAGTTTTATGTTTCCAGCTCCCTCTGAATGGTCAGCTCACACCTTCCTTACAGCCAAATCCTACTAAACTGTGAGATTCAACTCAGGGTCTCTTTTATCATTCCTTCCACCAGGCTGGCCCGTGTACCTCCCTGGATCCCACAGCACCAAGCTCACCTCCAGCAGAAAAAGCAGAGCCGGCAGTGCAGAAGCAGCTCACCTTAGCCGTGACAGTGTGTTTCCTTTGCTTTGCTTACTTGATGTTATGTGATTCACAGATTTTTATTCTGGCTCTATTTTCTTGGTCAGGACAGTGACTAATGGTAAAGATCCAGCTCTGGCTCTTGACGCGCTAATCCTAGCCTTAAGTATTTCTCTACTTGGCCTGTTACAGTGGGCATGAATTTATACGTGTCAAGCAGACACAGAGTCTTTTAGCTAATTACAAAGAGAATGCCCCATATGGCAGCCATCCTGCCCCCTTGGAAACCAAAGCAGAGAAAGATGATTTGCTGGTGATTGAAGGTAAATCTCCTGAGGTTTCAGAGTTGGGATTTAGTGACTGTATGAGGAAAGGAATAAACTCCTCCATCGTCAGACAAAACTCAGGTCTGGCTATGAGCAAGGGGCAAAGCCGCCCGTCTTTATTGGATGACAAGTCTTTATCACAAATGATAAACAGGAGGCAAAATCTCACTTTTCCAGAGTATCAAATTTGTCATAGGCCTATGCTGTGTCATCTCCCTCCTACTGGAGGAAGTGGGGATAGGCAACCTTCAAGACCTACCTGGTTGAAGCCTGAACCCTAAACAAGGTGTTAAGAACCCAAACCTGGGGATGGTGCCTGAAATATGGCAGCATCTGTGACTCATGCAAGCTTAGTCATTTCAAGTTGAAGCTGTGCCAGTTCACCACCCAGTAATATTTTCCACTCAATGATCACCGATAAACAAGAGATAACCAGTCATCTCTAGATTGTGCTCAAAGCTCCAGCTCTGAGGCCCAGGCAGCTGAGAGGATCTGGAAGTGGCAAAGCAGCAGGCCTTTCCCCTCCAGCCTATCTGCTGGCTTACACCCTCCCCCAACCCTGCCCCAGAAGGCGCTGACAGCTGGTGTAGCTGCTCAGCATTGAGTCGAAATTGGGGGCTTTTACATATACAGTAGGTTTCAGAGTTTAAAGAATATTACATAATTGAAATAATATTAAAAAAAAAAAAAACCAGCTGACTTTGCTTTACTGGTTGAAACTATAGTCAAGTAGTTTCAATCAAGTAGCCAGCAGTCAACAGTGATGGGCTTCCTGAGTGGCGCTAGTAGTAAAAACCCTCCTGCTAATGCAGGAGATATAAAGAGATGTGGGTTCAATCCCTAGGTCGAGAAGATCCTCTGGAGGAAGGCATGGCAACCCACTCTGGTATTCTTGCCTAGAGAATTCCCATGGACAGAGAAGCCTGGTGGGCTACAGTCCATAGGGTCACAAAGAGTCACACACGACTGAGTGAGCAAGCTATTCAACAGTGATGGAATCTCTGAAACAATGGGAAGAGCCTCTGACATTGAAAGTAGTTCACAGCAGACATGGAAGGTTCAGCCCAGACAGGCCAGGGCTCTCAGAGGCTGCTGTGTCCAGAGGAGGCAGCAGCCAGGTGGGGCTTTGAGGGTCCCAGGTAATACAGGGCACAGCCCCTCTGACGACTGTTCATGCTGCAAATTCAACCATCCATGAGGGAGCAGCTTGGAAGGGCAGGGGTGTTCTTGCTGCTAATTGGGTTAGTCTCAGCTCGAGTCCAGCCTCCCTTGGCAGACACATCTGTTACTATCCAAAGAGGCTGAAACTCATCAAAGCTATTTGCGTCTGTGTGCCAAGCCACAGAGATGATGCAGTCATGAACACAGACTTGCGGCTGAACGAGTGTGTGCCGCAAACTCCTCCACATGAGAGGGGGTCATGTAGTACAGCAGGATGCAAGTGTTTTGAAGCGAAAACCTGTGAATGTAAGATGACGATGCGACATGACAGGAGACAGGTGTGCTCCACAGGCAGCATCTCTCCATGGAAACTGCAGGGCGGGCGTGCTGAACTTAGTGAGATGCAGCAAGCTCCCAGACTCATTTCAACCCAAGCAGACACAACCTTCCATGACTTCCATTAAACAATTTTTTAAAAATTTAAAATAAGAATACCTATTATATTTCCTTTTGTTGGATGATGCAGTGAAGTGACCAAGGGGCTGTGGCGGCGNGCAGTCAGGACACCTGGCTCCTCCCATCTTGTGGTCCAGCTGTCTCCAGGGCCTTGGCAGAGACAGCATATGGACAAGGCATCCCTGAGTTCTCAAATACCCTGTATTGGAAATGACACACATCATCACCTGCATTCCTGTTCCAGTTCTTTACTGATGTGCAGCAAATCACCCCAAACTTACTGGCTCACAACAGTGACAACATTCGTTTTGAACTTGCAATTTGGACAGGGCTCGGTGGGGACAGTTTGTTTCTGCTCCATGTGGTGTCTCCTGGGATGGCTTGGAGGCTGAGGGCTGCAGTTGTTGGGCACCTCACATCCTCTGTTGCAGTCTAGCATCCATGGGTATGTCAGCTGTGGCTATAGCCAGAGCTTGTACACTTGAAACTTCCACATGGCTGCTGGGCTGTCTGGTTCCTGGGTTCTCATGGTGAGTGTCTCTAGAGGACGGGACAGAGGCTGTATTGCCTTTTATGACTTGATTTGCTAAGCCTCACGGTCCACCCAGACGGAAGGGAGAGGACCTAGACCCCATGGCTTGATACAGGAGTGCAGTTATCACACACTGTGAGACATGAGACAGGGTCCTCTTGATGTGGCTGTCTACAGATTACACATCAGCCAAAACCCCATCCGTGAGGACCAGTCTCTTGAGGACATCTAGATGCCAGGTGAGCTTAGGAAATACAGCTGGGGCTGGGCAGCTGCTTCAAAGTGACAGCGATGGCAGGAAAGCCCTTTTGAGTTGTAGCAAGCCGGCCACATGCAATTTTTTCATGTCATGAATGGGTCCGTTGTAATGCTCACACGTCCTATGGAAGGGAGGCATCTCAGACAGGGCTTTGGCAGAAAAAGCAGAGTCATGCTGTGAATGCATGAGGTTCTGTTTAGGGAGAAAGTGTGATCACGTGCTGCCCAGGCAGCTTCTGTACACTTTCCATCTTTAACACAGTCCAGAGGAGCCAGCCAGGCTAGACAAACCTGGGCTCAGCTGAGCAGCTACAGAAACAGGGTGAGTGCGACACAGGCTGTGCCTTCCCCTCTTCTTTCTCTTCTCCCTCCTCATCCTCCGGCCCCTTCATTCTTAGAGCTACTCTGACTTCCTATGGATGTAAAGCATCACAGAGAAGCAAGGAAGGCACTAGAACATTTATTCCACTGTGTAGTTAACAAATTTAATGAGCACCTACTGCGTGCCAGGCTCTGGAGAAACCCTGTGAACTAGACTGACAGGAGGTTGAGGGGGTGGGGACCCCGGCTGTGGGCTTTATGCCTGATTCCAGCCAGAATCTGGCATGAGCGTGCTGTGCTCGGAAAGACAGGTGGGCGGGTCACAAAGAGTCTACTGACCTCTGCAGCAGATTGGTGGCAGGTCAATTAACCTAATTTAACCGCCTAACTGGTAAACTACACACTCCCTGTGTCAGATGTGTAAATCAGTGCTGACAGATGACATGATAGGGATATTCCTGCTGTACATTTATCTGGGGGCAATTAATTATAACGGTCTGGAGTGGCATTTGTGCCTTGAAATACGGAGGCAGCTGAAGAAATTCTGTATGTACTGCTGAAGCAAATGCAAAGCTAATTTGCATTTAATTGTAATCGGCATTCATTTAGGGTCCTGGCAGCTGAGCCGCACTGCGTGTCAGCCAGACACCTCGGTGGATCATGAAGTTACCCTCTTGAGTGTTTCAGGGACGCTGACTGCATCAGTAACAAGTGGCGTTTTGAAATTGAGTTCAGAAACGAGACAAACTATGAAAGAAATGCCAAAATCAGGAATGGAGAAAATTGCTGAGTGCCTTTGGAAAGGCTTCTCCCAACCCACTGTTGAAAAAAAAAAAAAATCCCAGATCTTCTTTTATCCACCCTTTCAGCTGTAGCTATAGAGCTAAAGCGTGTTTTGCTAAACAGGCAGAGAATGAGTGTTATTTAACAAAGAACACATCAAATGTGGGACAACTTCATAGGAAGGGCTTAGAGGGAAAAAATAAAGAAATCAAGCACCAATCAAGTTCTTGCTGGTTTTGATGCCTGTCAGGGGAAAAGACGTCACTGGCCATTGAGGAAGATTAATTGTTGTTTTTCTAGGATGTTGGAAGCCACAGTACAGGATGTGTCTCATTTGAGTGTATAAGAAGTGGCCATAAACTCAGAAGACTTCAGCAATATTCAAAAACGGGCATCTGCATTCAGTTGCGTGCCATCCCTTTCTAAGTACTTATCGTGGGTAGCTCTAGACTTAAACTGACTGTGTCATTACTTGAAACATTCTTGGAATTCCTCTTCAGAGGCTAAAGCACAGTCTCATTGAATACTTTTGTTGTTCTTGTTCAGTCACTCAGTTGGGTCCCACTCTTTGCTACCCCATGGACGCGGCAAGCCAGACTTCCCTGTCCTTCACTATTTCCTGGAGTTTGCTCTAACTCACGTCCATTAAGTTATGATGCCATTCAACCATCTCCTCCTCTGTTGCCCTCTTCTTTGCCTGCCCTCAACCTTTCCCAGCATCAGCGTCTTTTCCAATGAGTCGGGTCTTTGCTTCAAGTGGCCAAAATATTGGAGCTTCAGCTTCAGCCCTTCCAATGAATGTTCAGGACTGATTTCCTTTAGGATTGACTGCTTTGATCTCCCTGCTGTCCAAGGGACTCTCAAGAGTCTTCTCCAGCCCCACAGTTTGAAAGCATCAATTCTTTGGTGCTCAGCCTTGTTTATGGTTCAACTCTCACATCTGTACATAACTACTGAAAAAAACCATAGCTTTGACTATATGAAAATTTGTCAGTAAAGTGATGTCTCTGCTTTTTTAATATGCTGTCTAGGTTTGTCATAGCTTTTCTTCCAAGGAGCAAGAGTCTTTTAATTTCATGGTTGCAGTTGCTGTCTGCAGTGATTCTGGAGCCCAGAAAAATAAAATATGTTGCTGTTTCTATTGTTTCCCCGTCTATTTGCCATGAAGTGATGGGATCAGACGCTATGATCTTAGTTGGTTTTTTTTTTTAATACTTTATCTCTAAAATAATTTAGAGCCAAATCTGGGTCCCATCTAATAAAAATGTGTGTGTGTGTGTGTGATATGCAGTGAGAATGGTTTTCTTATGTGGAGCTGACGCTGGCTCTGAAGCCATTCCTTGAGGAGTGCTCCTGCACTTGTTTGAAAGATAATGACCTTGCTGGAAGATGTCTATGGCCTAACATCTCCCATGCTTCTTTTGCTGTGGGATCCTTTCTTTATATATCTTTATTAACAGCCCACGTAACCACTGTTCCTCAAAATGTCCTTTGGGAAATACTAAACTACAGCCATTACAAAGAAAGGGACACGCAGGAATACTCGGGAAGATGCAAGGGACTTCTGGCGAGACAAAGTAAATCGACTTCGTGTATTTCTTTTTTCCTCCCAATATGCCAACAAAGGAATACAAAAGACACATTTTCCAAGACAGTAGAAGGCAACAATAAGCAAAGGATTGCAATACATTCCTGGGGAATGAAGAAGCCCACAGAAGTGGCAAAGCCTTAGGAGAACAGAGGGAGCTAAAATCTAAAACCTAGATTCCCTGAGAGGAGATGTCATAGAAAGGTAAGCCGGTTTGCATCCAAGGAAGCACAGACCTGGGAGGTATAAGATATTGCTCTGAGACAGTCTGTGGATGAGATTCTAGTATAGAATGAATGTCTGTGTTCTCCCCAAATTCATATGTTGAAACTCTTAACTCCCTGATGGGATGGTATTAGGAGTTGGGGCCTTGGGGAGGGTGAGAGGCTAGAGCCCTCCCCAGCAAGATTAGTGCTCTTAAAAGACTGCCTCAACTCTCCGCCAGGTGAGGGCACAAGAAGTCAGTGCTCTCACCAGGACCTGACCATCCAGGTATCCTAATCTCAGATATCCAGCCTCTAGAACCATGAGAAGTAAATTTGTTATTCATCAGCCCTTGGTCTATTGCATCCTGTTCCAGCAGCCTGAGTAGTCTGAGAAGGGTGCTGTAATAGGAAAGCAGGTAGAGGTCTACGTGAAGAATGGTGAGCCCCCAGGCAAGTTCCCCTCTCTGTGTTCCTCTCCTATCAAGAACTAGAAGCTGATTCTTCCTTGGGAAAATTGAAGTTGAGAGGCTCTGAATTTCAAGACATCAGACAAAGATGTAAAGAGGGACAAAGTGGAGAAGGACACACCTGGGAACAAGGAGAGTAAGTCTTGGTTTGGCCAAAAAGTTCATTCAGGTGTATGTTACAGAAAAATCCAAATGAAACTGATAAATGCATTTATAAAGTATGATGGCTTCAAATATCCCCCTCCCCCACCCTCCTCTTGTGGGACTGCTAGCCAGATGTCCAGAAAGCAGGAGGTCAGATGATAGAAAATTCATCTATGGAGGCATTTGAGGGCGCCAGAGGAATGCCTGCATGTATTGACATTTGGGCATTCTTCCCTCAGAAAGGCTGGGTTGCTGTGTCATCATCTTAAAGTAAAGCCCTCTATTTTGTTCTGGCCACCATCACTCACGCCCAGCGAAGCCCCATCAGGCTTTTAGTACCCTACCTTTAAATCCAAGAAACTGCTAAAGGTTATAAGCATTTAGGGAAAATCTCCTCTGCGAAACAAAAACAAAACAACAACAACAACAAAACAGAAATAGTGACACTGAAGAAAACAGAGATAATGTAGGGAACAGAAGAAAACAAACTTGGTATTAATATGCTTGCAAGATAAGAGATGCTTTTCCATTGAAACTAGAATCCATTATTGTGGAAAAAAAAAAAAAANGAAAAATCCAAATGAAACTGATAAATGCATTTATAAAGTATGATGGCTTCAAATATCCCCCTCCCCCACCCTCCTCTTGTGGGACTGCTAGCCAGATGTCCAGAAAGCAGGAGGTCAGATGATAGAAAATTCATCTATGGAGGCATTTGAGGGCGCCAGAGGAATGCCTGCATGTATTGACATTTGGGCATTCTTCCCTCAGAAAGGCTGGGTTGCTGTGTCATCATCTTAAAGTAAAGCCCTCTATTTTGTTCTGGCCACCATCACTCACGCCCAGTGAAGCCCCATCAGGCTTTTAGTACCCTACCTTTAAATCCAAGAAACTGCTAAAGGTTATAAGCATTTAGGGAAAATCTCCTCTGCGAAACAAAAACAAAACAACAACAACAACAAAACAGAAATAGTGACACTGAAGAAAACAGAGATAATGTAGGGAACAGAAGAAAACAAACTTGGTATTAATATGCTTGCAAGATAAGAGATGCTTTTCCATTGAAACTAGAATCCATTATTGGGGAAAAAAAAAAAAAAGAATAAGATCTAAAGCACAGGCAGGAAAAGGAAAAAAAATGGATAAATTAGACTTGATCAAAAGTTCTGTACATCAAATGACACTATCAGAAAGCGAAAAGAGAACCCACAGAATGGGGGAAATATTTGCAAATCACATACCTGATAAGGATTAAAATCCAGAATATGTAAAGAATTCTTAAAACTTAACAAAAAAAAATCCCAAACAACTTGGTTTAAAAGTACTTCAAAAGGCATTTCTCCAAAGAAGATATAAAGAAATGGCCAATGAGTTCATTAAAAGTTATCTAACATTGCAAATTATTAGGAAAATGCAAATCAAAACCACAATGTGATACCACTTCACATCTGTTAGGAGGGTTATTGCTTTTTAAAAAAATCAGTAAATAATGATGAACCTCTTGTGAATTTAGGAAGGTAAAATGGTGCTGCCACTGTGAAGAACATTATGACAGTTCCCCCAAATTAAAGAGAATTATCATATGATCCAGCATCCACTCTGAGTTACAGACACCTGACAACTAGAAGCAGAGACTTGAACATATTTGTGCACCAGTGTACACAAAAATATTTGTATACTAGTGTTCATAGTGGCATTACTCACAATAGCCAAAAGGAGAAACAACTCAAACGTTCATTGACAGACAAATGGATATATGTACAGTGGAATATAATTCAGCCTTAAAAAGGAGTGACATTCTGACACATGCTGTAACAAGAAAACATTTATGCTGCTGCTGCTGCTAATTTGCTTCAGTTGTGTCCGGCTTACTCCTTGGAAGAAGAGTTATGAGCAACCTAGACAGCATATTCAAAAGCAAAGACATTACTTTGCCGACTAAGGTCCGTCTAGTCAAGGCTATGGTTTTTCCTGTGGTCATGTATGGATGTGAGAGTTGGACTGTGAAAATTGCTGAGCACCAANGCTCCTCTGTCCATGGGATTTCCCAGGCAAGAATACTGAGTTGCCAGTTCCTCCTTCAAGGGATCTTCCCAACCCAGGAACTGAACCTTCATTTCCTGCATTGGCAGGTGGATCCTTTATTGCTGAGTCACCAGGGAAGCCCATGTTACATGTATTTTATCAGAATTTAGAAAAAAAAGAAAAGGAGAAAAAATAAGGATAAGAAACAGATCATGGAAATTAAAACTAGGACACCTCTTCTTCTAATATTTTATTAGAAAAATTAGAAGAGAAGATAGGAAATATCCCAGAAAAAAAATAAAAGGACAAATGAAGTAAAAGAAATGAAGATCTAGAAAATTATAGATTGAATCAGGGAGTTCTGTGTCTAATTCCCAGGAGTTCCAGAAATAGAAAATAGAGTGCATACAATCATGAAAGGATTAATACAAGAAAATTTCCCAGAACTGAAGGGTGTGATGTTGTCTAGATCCAAAGGGCCCGTGATGGACTTAGAGCAACACACTAAGGGCTAAAGAAAAGCCTGCACAGGGCACAGTGTCGTGAAACTGGGGGAATGAAATGACTCTAAAAGATTTCAGAAAACATATCACACACAAAGGACCGGAAGGGAGACAGCACTGGTATTTCTGCAGTGACACTGAGAGTTTGGAGACACAGATCACAGGGGCAAATTCTAAAACCTGGTAAGAATGTGCAGGTAACCTTGTTGCAGGCTGCACTGAATCCTTGTAAGATTATTTGTTCCCTAAGGCCATCCTCTGTTGGCCTGTCAGACTAAGAAAGGGTCTTTGTCATCACTTTATAAAAGGCGTTTTCAGTTCCCTTTTCTTAAATTTCAGCTTTATGGAAGTGTAACTGGCATATGGTTTTTCCAGTGGTCATGTATGGATGTGAGAGTTGGACTGTGACGAAAGCTGAGTGTTGAAGAATTGATGCTTTTGAACTGTGGTGTTGGAGAAGACTCTTGGGAGTCCCTTGGACGGCAAGGAGGTCCAACCAGTCCATCCTAAAGGAGACAAGTACTGGGTGTTCATTGGAAGGACTGATGCTGAGGCTGAAACTCCAATACTTTGGCCACCTGATGCGAAGAGCTGACTCATTTGAAAAGACCCTGATGCTGGGAGGGATTGAGGGCAGGAGGAGAAGGGGACGACAGAGGACGAGATGGTTGGATGGCATCACCGACTCGATGCACATGAGTTTGGGTGAATTCTGGGAGTTGGTGATGGACAAGGAGGCCTGGCGTGCTGCGATTCATGGGGTCGCAAGGAGTCAGACACGACTGAGAGGCTGAACTGAACTGGCATTTAGAGCTATAAGATATTTACAGCGTACGTTATGGGGATTTGATGTGTGGGTACCTGGAATCATCTACTCCCAGGACAGCATGAGAGTCTGTTCCAGAGGGGGAGGAGTCCAAAGAAGTGACAAATGACTTAGCTTCCTTTCTTTAGTCTCCTGGTTTTGAGGCCCTGGAATGTCCTTGGCCTCTGACTTCCTGTTTTTTGGTTTACTCTCTCCTTTGGCAGAGTTCATCCACCAATAGCTTCCTAGGGAAATGGAAAATCTGAGGCCCTATGTGCCAGCAAAGCCTTAGTTCTATCCTGAAATTTACTGGACAGTAAATCACCTAAGAAACAGAGGACCCCAACGTAAATCTGTCCAAGGAGGGCAGGTGCTCAGTTAACCATCTCTGAGGGAGCCTGTGCTGTGTCCATACAGAACTGTGGATGGGGGGAGAGAGTGTCATGGACACACATATACATGTGGCAGAATTACTGGAATGTCTGGACAGAAACTGGGATCCACACAAACAAAACCAGACAAATGAACTGAATAGAGTAATTATTAACCCCTGGGAAAGAGTTGTGTGCAAAAGGAGTATTGACCTGTGTGCTCATTGGCTCAGTGTGTGAAAGTCACTCAGTCTTTGTCTGACTCTTTGCGACCCCAGAAATTGTAGCCTGCCAGACTCCTCTGTCTATGGAATTCTCTAAGCAAGAATGCTGGAGTGGTTTGCCATTTCCTTCTTTTTCCTGACCCAGGGATTGAACTCACCTCTCCTGCATTGCGGGCAGATTCTTTACCATCTGAGCCACCAGGAAAGTCCGATGGGCTCAGTAGTGAAGGATAACTGTATATTGATACCTGGTTGACTACTGATATAACTCAATACTGTGATAAACCTGAGCTGGGAGAGTGGAAAAAAGCAGCAGGGATGGGGGGGGCGGGTGGTGAGAGGTAAGTTCTTATACACCATGGTGGGATTTAATAGTTAATGTCTAAACTGACAAACCAAGAATGAGAAATAGCAACATATAATTTAGAAATGTGACTGTAAACACTTGAGGGAAATCAAAAGAACTGATTATAGTTAACTCTGGGGACCATGCCTAGATCGTTTGATTGGATTTTTTGAAAGCTGTGTGTGATGCAAACATCTGTGTTTGATAAAAAATGTAAATTAACCAGCATATTCTCAATTTATGAAGATTTGTGAAACAGAAAAGTTCCTCAAAAGATAAGCTTATATGATTTGCATATTAAAATCAGAGATGTATTCGTATGAGTTGAGCCTCTGAAAGACTTCAGCTGGTTGCACTTGTATGGAGGTGATTCACCAGCCCTGTGGTACACGAGTGACTACCATAGCCCAGGACACCAGGACAATCACAGTCCCCTCAGCAGTTCATTTGGGAACTTTGAAATTTATAATTGATCACCTCTTTTGTTCTCTTCTCTCCCACTTTTCACTTCTGATGTTGTATGATCTCAATAGGGTAGCTGAGGTACATGATGGTTGAGGGGCCAAGCTCATTTCAAGGATGGCACCAGGTACCTGGCAATTCTGACTGCAAATCTCCTGAGGGCAGAGACTTTGAATTATTCAATTAAATACACACTTACTGAATCTCTATTGAAGGCATGATCCTTGCGCTAGATAAACAAATCTGAGCAAAGTACCATCCTTGATGTCAAGGCAGAGATGGTCATGGTTACTCATAATGCCAAAGCTAGACATTTAAAGTATTTTAATAGACAAATTGGGNCTTTGAATTATTCAATTAAATACACACTTACTGAATCTCTATTGAAGGCATGATCCTTGCGCTAGATAAACAAATCTGAGCAAAGTACCATCCTTGATGTCAAGGCAGAGATGGTCATGGTTACTCATAATGCCAAAGCTAGACATTTAAAGTATTTTAATAGACAAATTGGGGAGAAAGCATCCCAGGTGGTGCTAAAAGGTAAAGAATCACCTGCCAATACAGAAGATGCCAGAGACAAGAGCTCGATTCCTGGGTTGGGAAGATCCTCTGGAGGAGCGCATGGCAACCCACTCCAGTATTCTTGCCTAGAGAATCCCACAGACAGAGGAGCCTGGTGGGCTACAGTCCACAGTATCACACAGAGTCGCAGATGATTGAAATGACTTAGCACACATAGAGACAAGGTCTTCGCCTAAGTTCTTTATCTACAGGCACTCTTCCAGGGAGGCCCTTGCCTGGGCCAGTCTGTGGGTATGTGTATTTGGGGTGGGATGGCTCTGGCCTGTCTTGTCCCTCATTAGTCAAAGTTTGCCCTAGGCAGGACATCACCTGCACTGCTGGCCTTTGAGCAGGTGAGATCCTACCCTATACAGGGAGCAGCTTAGAGTTTGGAAGGGACAGGAGAAACAGGCCCTCTAGGGGGCTGGTCAGGTGGGGCCAAGGACTGGGTGCCAGACTGCACTGAACTAACAGCTGAGAGTCGGGATTTGGGGAGTGGACTGTGGAGGAGGAGGCTAGAAAACCTGGGTCAGTGCAAGCACTAACCCACTCCCAAGCAATCCCACCCTCTGAGCTTGCAAACAGCTTAGCTTGTAAATATTAAAAATTCTGATTGTTGGCCAGGAAGTGTGATGTCGTTTTTTTAATTTTTTAGTCTAAATAAAGGAAAACAAGATCTCTCTCAGATCAAGCCAAGTAGTCCTGGCAGATGAGTTTATCAGAAGACTGTAAGCTCCCTGAGTGTCTTTTTCTCTTTGGTCCTGGGACGAGTGAATCAATACATTCCTATTGATTTTTAGATGAACAGACCTTACGGGAGAAAAAATAAAATAAAATTACACAATCTGGATCTGCTGTTCTAAAACCATAGTGCCCCCTGGATGGAAGTTTGCGTTTTTTAAGCAAGTTCAAGGTGATCCAGGTGCGGGTGGTTTGTGGACCAAAATAAGAGCAACACTGCTGAAACCTGGGGATTTGTGGCTATATGGATGTGACCTGCAGAAGGTCGCACTGTATGTTTACTCGCAGCAGGGCCACACCTACAGGGCACAGCTGCAGATACCACATTTTCCTTCCTATCTGTGAGAGGTTGGAGCGATATTTGCTACAGAAAAAGGAACTTGATCACAATGGTAACAAACAACTTGTAAACAAGCAGAGTATAGAACTGTCTAAACAGTGTGGTTCCAGCAGTCCCAATTTGGACTCGAGAGTCCCATTTCTCTCCCTAATAACCCCATCCTCTAGGACTGAACTTCATAAGCATTTATTAGGCACTGACTTTGTACCAGGCTCTGTGACTCGTTCTGGAGAAGAAAGGTATTTAAGACACAAAACTGTTCAAGCCTTAAAAGCTTCCTCTGCATCAGCACTTCCTTTGGGGGAAAAATGCAGCCTTGTCCCCTGTGAATCCAGTCGCCAGACACGTGCGTGTGAAATAAGCAATGGCGAGCAGGTGAAGACTGCTGAGGTGTGAACCTGGGAAAACCACTTTTGTTCATCTCAGACAGTGAAAAACTCTGTTGTTTGCTTCACTTCAGAGGGAATGGATGGCCATTCTTGCCTGGAGGCTCCGAGCTTGTGGGTCACTTTGACACAGAAGCAGCCCTGGTGTCCAAACCAGGCGATAAGGCCTTTGAAGACAACATTCCACAGTTATCTCAACTTGGCAGTTTCCAAGGAAACAGGACCCTGAGTCCGCTTAGCACTGCTAATAATCAGACTGTGATGTCCCCAACACAAGTTAAATAGAACAAGTTTCTGATGGGACCCAGCTGAGGCCACACGGGGTGCCTCCCAGGGCAATACCACAGCTGAGAAATAATGAGTGACCTCCCTTCTCAGAGCAATCACTGCTTTTCTTACCTGATAACAACATTCCCAATGACTGCCTCCAACTTCATCCTTCCTCCCCCTTGGTGATGAGTACTGCTCTCCAGGTTTCTAAACTGCCTGCAGCCTGGCAGCCTCTACTGCAGAGCAGTTCCCTCTTCCCCAGTCTCTCTTTAAATCACTCCGTACCACCCCAACTCCCCTGTGATGAGCTGTCCCACATCCTGTGGTGTTTGATCATCCTTGATGTAGCAAGTTCTAAACCTAAATTTGTTTGCCTGTTGGTGTGTCCATGGTGGTCTTTATCTGATGGGCTTCATCAAAGGTAGGGTGTATGTGTGTGTGTGCGTGCATGCATGCTCAGTTGCTTCAGTTGTATCTGACTCTTTGCAATCTCATGGACTGTAGCCCACCAGACTCCTCTGTCCATGGGGTTTTCCAGGCAAGAATACTGGAGTGGGATGTCATTTCCTTCTCCAAGGGATCTCCCTGACCCAGGGATTGAACCTGTGTCTCCTATGGCTCCTACATGGGCAAGAGGATTCTTTTACCACTGAGCCACCCGGAAAGCCCCTTATCAAAGGGCAAGAGCTGGCAAAAATGAGATTCTTTCCTTCCCATGGCTCCCTGGCAAATGTTTTACAGGCTCTCAGAAAAGAAAGGAAAAGGAAAGAGCACCAATTCGTAGTGTTTGCCTATCTGTGTGGTAGAAATATTCTCACTTGGGTCAGTTTCAAGCTACCGATATGATTTCACTGAATGCTGAGTTGGGAAGAGACCCACAAAATCAGATTTTGGTGGATTCATACCAGTGGGCTTGTTAGGGGAAGCACACTGATTGAAACTGCCCACCCAGGCCAGGCACCATAGTAACCATTTGCATGAGTTGTTTTATGACAGGAGATCCTGATAAGGAATACGGAACTAATAAGCCACCACCAACCCCAAGAGTTTGGGAAAGATCGAAAGGAGACACAACGTGTCCATCCACTTCCCAGAATCCCTCTTGCTAGCATCCATCCTGGCTGAGAGATGTGTGCACCACCAGAAAAGACTGAATTACAGTGATTGGCCAAAGACCACCCGGAAGCGAATCCCATCACCATAAACCATAGAGCCACGCGGCAAAGCAGTTCTCCTGGGTTCCCTTACCCTACTGCTCTCCACCTGGGTGCGCTTTCCCAAAATATCTCTTGCTTTGTCAGCAGATGTGTCTCCTCAGACAATTCATTTCTGAGTGTTAGACAAGAGCCCAGTTTCGGGCCCTGGCAGGGGTCCCCCTTCCTGCAACAGGCTCAAGCACATCTCACCTGTCTTCCTCAAGCAGCAACATATTTTTTGCTCATTCAGTTTTCCAGATTTTGATTCCCCCTGGAGTAGCATATGATTTTTTTCTTTCTCTGCATTTGGGTGGGGAATCTGGCACCTGGCTGATTTATAAGCAAGTCCTGAGAAATGTGACTGAAAAAAAAAACTCATGGACAGTGAACTCACATATAAATGCAGGCAAATAGCAAAGAACCCAGGGTTTTAGAGGCCAGTAAACACACATTTGGGCTTTCCTGGTGGCTCAGCTGGTAAAGAATCTGCCTGCAACATCAGGCAGATCAACCCTGGGTTGATCCCTGGGTTGGGAAGATCCCCTGGAGAAAAGAAAAGCTACTCACTCAAGTATTGTGGCCTGGAGAATTTCATGGACTGTATAGTTCATGGGGTCACAAGAGTCGGACACGAATGAGAGAATTTCACTTTCAACACACATTCATGTGTCATAGTCAGGGGCTTCACTGAAGGTGGTTTTCTGGCCAAGGTAGGGGGCAAATGATTTCGTCCTGGACGAGAGAAACATCCCCTCTTAAGATAGCAATCTCAGTTCATCTTCCTTTGGCCTCAGTTTAATCTACCAAACCTATAGCAAGACCTGCCTTTTTTTTTTTTTTTTTTAATCCTACAAAGAAAATGATCTTTGCTGAATACCCAAGGAGTAATTATAGATAATGGTCCACGATCTGGCAGCTTACAAGTTCAGCCACTTGGCTGAGAAATGAATTCCCTGTCTGCTACTACAAGACCTCATTATGTGCTGCACTGGTGAATTGATAATGAAAAGACTTAAAAAGTGTCTGATAGCAAAAGAAGCTCCTTTCTTAGCCTGACTGGCCTCCAGAGCAGTGCCCTAGGGAACTCAATGCAAATTTCCAACAAGATTACCAGCAGCCTCTTATCTTCCCCATGGAATGCTGGGAATGTAGGAACTGTGAAAAGCCCAGAAAGATGGAAATACCATGGTTAAAGAGAGAAAAAGAGAAATTTTCAGTTTGATGAAGAGAAAGAAAATGGTTTAAGGTAGGCTGAGAGAATTGGTATTATTTTTCTAAAAAAGCATAAGCCCTTTTGACAAGATTACAAAGAAAATAGATCTCACATTATGTCAGTACTTTGCTCGACAGATCTATATAGTGTCTTGTGCTGAGGGTACCAAAGTTCACCATCTACCGAGGGAGAGAAGTCAAGTCAGCCACTTACCTCTTTGCTTTCAGATGCAATCTTAGACTTTTCCTTGAAAGCTGTGTCTCTGAGCCAGGCTCTCTGAGTCGCTGGCTTCAGGTCAGTTTCAAGGTGGTAGGAGCACCAGCAGTAGAATGAAGAATGGGAGATGCTAGGATAGCCATCCTCATTTCTCTTCTGGGTGGTGACCCAGGTGTGCCAGCTCCCATGGACCAGATCTGGCCTGGTAGCCTTTGTTTCTGAATTCTGATATCAGTTATCTTTCCGTCATTCCTCCAGCCCCACCCAGCAGGTAGTTAGCAGCTGTCCAGTGTCAGTTACAATCTGCATTGCCTCATTGTCCCCACTTGAGCTCGTCAACTCTCTCAATACCTTTGTAACTAGTTTATTGCATTGAACTCTTGGAATGTTCAACTCCTATTGAACTTCCTAGAATGACCTTGATTTAATTATCTACAGGTTGACCTATATAGAAAGTGTAAACAAATAGTTATAAAGTTTATGTGATGTTGCTAGAAGTGGTCTGTGCTTATGCTATGGGGACCTAGACAGTGGCTCTTTCTCATTTATGGGGAGCAGGAAAGCTTATCCTAAGTGGAAAATTTAAAAATAAGCTCCAAAATTGAGTTGGAAGTTCTGAGGCAATCAATCAAGGAGGATCAAGCAGGAGGAGAGAGAATATTCCAATTGTTTGCAAAAAGCAAGGCAGGTTGACAGAGGATAGTGTTCTACAGGAATGTCAAATAATCAGAAACCTTTGAAGAATGGGTCAGGCACAAAGCATGTAGCTTTCTTGGAGGTTTGCGATTTGGATTCTAGTCTTTTTCTTCTTTCTTTTTTCTAAAAAACTTTTGGCTATGCCCTGCAGCTTGTGTGACCTTAGTTCCCTGACCAGGGATCCAACTTGCATCCCTTGCATTGGAAAGCAGAGTCTTAACCACTGGACAATTGGAAAAGTCCCCAGATTCTAGGTTCTATGACTGTAGATGTCACTACTGCCACAGAAGCCTTCAATTTCCCAGGACTCAGAGTATGGGAACAACCACGTGGGAAACAGCTAGAAAAGTCACTACTGTGTGCTGACTCTTATTCATTCTACCAATGTGAAGGACCATTTGCCTAGCTGACACCCTCTGGACCCACCCAGTGAAGGAACTTTAAACTATGTGCTTAATGTGATATCAATATTACCTAAAGTCTCTAAATCACAGACTGGTTCCAAGTAGGAAAAGGAATACGTCAAGGTTGTATATTGTCACCCTGCTTATTTAACTTTTATGTAGAATACATCATGAGAAACGCTGGACTGGAAGAAACACAAGCTGGAATCAAGACTGCCAGGAGAAATATCAATAACCTCAGATATGCAGATGACATCACTCNTGCTGGGAGGGATTGGGGGCAGGAGGAGAAGGGGATGACAGAGGATGAGATGGCTGGATGGCATCACAGACTCGATGGACGTGAGTCTGAGTGAACTCCAGGAGTTGGTGATGGACAGGGAGGCCTGGCGTGTTGAGATTCATGGGGTCGCAAAGAGTCGGACATGACTGAGCGACTGAATTGAACTGAACTGAACTCACTGAAAGTCAGAGTGACTTCCTGGAAGATTCACTCGCTTGGCTCCATTTTATCAGGGTCGGGGGTGGAGAGGCTCAGAAAGAGAATTCCCAACTCACTACTTGCAAAGAGCCCATAGTACATCTGTTAAATCCTTTTCTTTTGATTGCAACACAAAAATGCCTAAAATTTAATTTTTATTTCCTCCCCAAATATACACATACCAAAGGCAACTGTGGCCTTTCTGCTGGGGGAGGTCACAGATTCCAGTTTGGGAAACATGTTGGAACCTGTCACTGACACCACAGGATTAACACAGAAGGATCCTCTTGATTCAAGGATGATATTTACATTTCTATGCCATAAAGCAACTTTATTTCCCAGCAGAGTGAATTTTCAAAGTTGCTTCTCATTCACTCATGACTTCATACTTCCCCACAACTTGGTGAGGCAGCCAAGGCAAATGGACAGAGAGCAGTTACTTGCCAGAGAGCTTCTAACAGAACTAGGTCTCTATTTTTGGCACTTTCCACAGTCTTTGTGGGGATGGGGTGGTTGCTGTCATAGCAAGTTTAGGCGCTGTNCTTCTCATTCACTCATGACTTCATACTTCCCCACAACTTGGTGAGGCAGCCAAGGCAAATGGACAGAGAGCAGTTACTTGCCAGAGAGCTTCTAACAGAACTAGGTCTCTATTTTTGGCACTTTCCACAGTCTTTGTGGGGATGGGGTGGTTGCTGTCATAGCAAGTTTAGGCGCTGTAAGTTATAATCAACCTAGATAGCATATTCAAAAGCAGAGACATTACTTTGCCAACAAAGGTCCGTCTAGTCAAGGCCATGGTTTTTCCAGCGGTCATGTATGGATGTGAGAGTTGGACTGTGAAGAAGGCTGAGTGCCGAAGAATGGATGCTTTTGAACTGTGGTGTTAGAGAAGACTCTTGAGAGTCCCTTGAACTGCAAGGAGATCCAACCAGTCCATCCTAAAGGAGATCAGCCCTGGGTGTTCCTTGGATGGAATGATGCTAAAGCTGAAACTCCAGTATTTTGGCCACCTCCTGCGAAGAGTTGACTCATTGGAAAAGACTTTGATGCTGGGAGGGATTGGGGGCAGGAGGAGAAGGGGCCGACAGAGGATGAGATGGCTGGATGGCATCACGGACTCGATGGACGTGAGTCTGAGTGAACTCCGGGAGTTGGTGATGGACAGGGAGGCCTGGCGTGCTGCGATTCATGGGGTCACAAAGAGTCAGACATGACTGAGCAACTGAACTGAACTGAACTGAACTGAAGAGCTCCAGGGTTAACACTCCATTGAAAAACACAGAAGCTACCTGGTGGACCCTGGTTCTCCCTTAGACTACATTTGGGAGGCCATGTTCAAAGAGAGATGGTCAACCTGAGACAGAGCCTCCAGGGCTTTCCTTTCTCACTACCAACCACTTGACCCCAAGAGAAATCCCCTTCTGACCCCTACTGGCTGTGGTGACACATGCACTGAGCAAGCACAGAGAATCATTTGAGAGCTGGTGTCGGAAATACTCTCCCAAACACTCTCCCGCTATGATTGGACGAGAAGGTTAAACATAGGAAAGCTTGACTCAGTCCTGATTAAACATGCTGGGAAGACAGAAACAAATAATCACCCCGTATATCGCAATAATGGAGCAACAAAGTAAATATTAAGGCAGAGGCTTGCTATCAATATTTAACTAGCAGATTAATGTACAGAGGATGCACTTTGGAGAATAGGAAGGTGACCAGAGAGGCAGAAATGGCTCAATTATGATACATTGTCACAGCTTGGGAAGAGGTAGGGGCTGCCTGCATTGTTTAACCTGAGGTTACCAGCGCATACCAGAGGTAATCAAGGGTGATTAAGCTAGGGGAGAATGATAAGAGATAATTCTAGGCTCATTAGCATAAAGAATTTGTTGAGAGTATGGAATAGAGACATGCTGTAAATTCTGGCTGAGATTTCGCCCCTATGATTCCTGCATATCTGTGTCTTCCTCATCAAAAATTCTCTTAGGCTTTTTCCCATCCTTTATTTGCTCAATAGGACAAAGAATCTTAAGGACCACTTCGCATCTTGGGGCAATGCTTCCAACTACGACTTAACCTAATGTTCCTGTCTTGTGTTCATGCAAACAAATCTATTTCTTAGTCTATTACTTTCCAACCACTTCTCAGAATGGGGAAACTATCTAAGTATTGCACACAAGATATTTTTCGTGGGTAAGTGTGGGACCTTCTGAACTAAAGTGTGTATTAGCATATCAAAGCAGCTGTGATTCTTAAAGAAGGATGTAGTTGTATATAGCATTTCGTGAAAACATTAGTCCCTCAGAACCGTTTTTATGGGAGCATACTGTTAGGTAGGTAGAACAGGGAAAAGGAGTCCAAAATGACAGTAGCTACAAGACAAGGAAGGGAAAAGCCCATGAAAATGGAACAAAAGAAGGTCCGAGGACCAGAGTGAGGAACCTCAGGTAAAACAAACAACACTCCTGGCTGGCCCAGTTTACATAGGACAGGCCCAGGGAGAGATGAACATATAAATAGAGGAGCCAAAGCTAGCTCTCTCTTTCTCTCCCGCGTGCTGAGGAGCTCTTCTCTTCATGTCTTTGGATCGATGTGCCCTCAGCCTCAAAGATGGATTTCCCTGCTATCTTCTAAATAAAATAGAGATGTAACACTGAGCTGTAACACTGATTTGTCTAAGAGCTATAACATGGTCCATTCGAGACCTGAGAGCTATAACACGGTCTATCCAAGACCTGAGAGCTGTGACATGCTGAGGGGGCTTTAATGTCCGTCACTCCAAATCTCTGTTGTGACGAGACAAAGAACCGAGGAATGAATGTACACTCGCGTGACCAAACTAAATAACCAAGGTTCCATGGAAGGCTTTTGATGAAGGGTTTTTACCTCCTGTTGTCTTCTTCGGTCATCCCACCAGTTTCAGGTACTGTGTTCCCTCTACAATATTTTGTTCCTCCTTCCTTCGTGTTTGGAGTAACATAGTCACCAGCTGATTTTCTAGGATCTTTGTAAAAGGAGTGAAAATGCCTGAGGCGACCCCATCCTCAAATGTGCAAGGCAACTGCATACTCTGGAGCCTTCCCCAGAGCACTGAACACATGAATGTACTTTATCCTTAGAAGTTAGAGTAACATGCAGACACTTCAGCACTTAATTAAAAAAAAAAAAACAACACAAAACCCCACTGTTCCTCAACAGGAAATGACAAATTTCAATCCCACTGGGACTGCATCATATTCTGATATCATTTCTCCAAAGCTAATGAAATGTGAACCTCTTGGAGGCCAGATGATCACCTCTTCATGATTTAATACTTTAATGTCTCTGAGTTTTCTCCTGGCTCCCTCTGGCACCTTGTTCTCCACTCCATTCTGAGTCTCACTGAGAATTTCTCCAGAAGCTGCACAGAAACAGGGATGTTTGGTCCTTGAGGCAGAGATTCATACATCAGGAGATAAAAACCAATGAGAGAGAATTTCAGGGGTCAGTTTTCTCTAGAAAGAGCTCTGTTTCATTCCTGTCTTGACTACTATGGATGAATTCTGCCAGTAATTCTGTTCTCAAAACTATTTTGTTCTTTACTAAGTTATTTATTAAACCTGTAATGATGCTAGTTCGTTCAGCCATTTGGCTTAAGTTTGAAAGTACTATTTCTGTCATATCCTGTTATTTTATTTTCTAATAATAAGTTTTTGTCTATTCATATTCTATATAACATCAAATAATTGTTGTCTCTTTGGTTTCTTGATTTATGTTTTTTCCTAGATTGTATTTTTTTTTCTATGATGTTTTTGTGTTTTTTGTTATTTGTCTGGTGCCCAGATGCTTCTCTTTATTCTGTTTATGCTTGGACCACTGAGCCTGGGCCATATCTTTGCTCTGACATAGAATGGCCAACTCTTGACTTTCTCCTCACTCTATCCGACTTACAGTGTGAGCAAAATGAGAAAAGAGGGGGGCAAGATCATCTTGGTGGTTGGTGTCTTTGTTAATGTATCTGGGCTCAATTTTAAGATTTTGTTCAATGTTCTAAATTCAACATCTAATCAGTTATTAGATGTTATACTGGTTTAGCCACAAATGTCAAAGCAGCAGTGATTTAAACAACACAGAAATTTGTATTTCTCTTGGAGTAGGGGACGACAGAGGATGAGATAGTTGGATGGCATCACAGATTCAATGGACACAAGCTTGAGTAAACTCTGGGAGTTGGTGATGGACAGGGAGGCCTGGCGTGGTGCAGTTCATGGGGTCACAAAGAGTCAGACAGACTGAGCAACTGAACTGAACTGAACTATGTAACTAACTGAACATAAACCATCTGGGTTGGTGGCACAGATGTGTCAGGGAGCCTGAATTCTACCTGCTTGTCAATGTGTCGATGCATTATGGGGGTACTTGGCTTTCACTGGTACATCCACAGGCAGTCAGTGTGAAGAGAAAAAGAGCAAGGGAAGGGCATAATTACTGTTTTTTAAAGACAGGAACCTGAGGTTTCAAGCATCATTTCCTGTCCCATATGACTGGCTCGATTGTAGTCACAAGGGCACAGAGTAGCAAGGGGGGCTGGGAAAGGTAGTCTTTCTCCTGGGAAGTCAGATGTGCAGGGGAAACTTGGGAATTCTATCACTAAAGGAGGATTTCCCTTGTGGTTCAGCTGGTAGAGAATCTGCCTGCAATACGGGAGACCTGGGTTCGATCCTTGGGTTGAAAAGATCTCCTGGAGAAGGGAAAGGCTACCCACTCCAGTATTCTGGCCTGGAGACTCCCATGGACTATGAAGTCCATGGGATCGCAAAGAGTCAGACAAGACAGAGTGACTTTCACTTTCATCACTAAAGGAATAAATTAAAAATAGAGTTGGCTCTGCCGCACCAAATTTCCCATCCCTTAATGGGGGGATTGTAATTAATTTCCGGGGAGGGAATATACATTCACACATCAAAAAGCAGAACTGTCTCAAATCCTACCAAACACTTCCCCAACACAAACGGTCCTCGATGACAGCAGAAACATGTCAGAACCAACTAGCCAAATACCCAAACAGCATTTTGTGCTCAAAAGAAGTTAGCCCAGCTGCACACCAGTGGACTGACTGACTTACTGCGTCTTGGAGCTCTTCAGCTTCTCAGAGGCATGTTTCCGTTCCACCGAGGAAAAGCGTAAGTTAACAGCCAGGGCGGAGCAGAGGAGAAACAGGGAGGATCCCCGAAGCAAACGGTCTCAGCAGCCACTAGGAGCATCCCCCCCAACCCCTCTCCTTGGGAGAGGTAGCCATGAGCAGCGTCTCCTCACAGCCACTCTGGTGCGTCCTCATGGCGGCGACGTTGCTCGTTGCTCGGGAGAATCCTGGGAGCCAGATGTCGCGAGAGCCCCACGGCGGGAGCCACAAACGTGACCGGGAGTGGGGATTCCGCTGCTTGTCATTCTAAGGCCGATGACGAGGCGGAGTTGGTAGAAAGGAAAGTTTGCTTTATTTCGAAGGCTGGCAACCTGCCTGTGTGTGTGGGGGGGTTGGGGTGGACGGCAGACTTCTGACTGACAATCACAGGGCAAGAGCGTTTTTATCGATGGAGGGAGGAAACATCACCGTCGGCTCTGACTGTCATCTTGAACTTGGTCACAGGGTGGTCTGATCAGTGTCAACTTAATTGTTTTAAGTACAGTTAACCTTTAGTTCCACAGTTGATTTGTTCCCATTTCTTTGAGTTCAGTTCTCAGACAGAACTGTCTGTCATGGCTGCAGTTTAACCTCTTTCAGCTGGTGGGGTTTCAGTATCTATAAGACAGTTCGCAAGATATGGCTCAGAATATTATCTGTAGCCCTTGAGGAGGAACTAAAGGTCCCTGACATTGCTTAATGGCCAGACTTTTATTACTTGGTCTCATTTGAGTGTTTTCTTTTGTGTATTTTCTCAATTCTCTGATTAAATTTATTGTTTGGCTGAAGTTTTTCTACATATGAAAGGCAAGCTGAGGACAGGAGTTGCAAGGACCATAGGTTCCTGCTCTGTTTCAGCAGAGGCGAGAAAGAAATGTCTTTTAAGAAAATATACGAACCCTTCAAGTTCTTGTTCCAGAACAAACTCCTGATAGGTAAACCTGCCCTAAAAATTTCCCCTCATTTCCCATTTCCACTGAAGTTCCCTTTTCCCCACCAATCACCATGGCTCCTTCATTCAACAATACTTATTTAGGACCTATAGTGTGACAGGAGCTATTCTATGTGCTGCGGAAACTACGGGGAACTAAACACAAAAAGTCACTGTCCATGTGGAATTTGCATTCTATTAGTATTAGTGGGGCTTCCCTGGTGCCCCTGGTGGCTCAGATGGTAAAGAATCTGTGCAATGCAGGAGACCTGGATTTGATCCCTGGGTCAGGAAGATTCCCTGGAGAAGGGAATGGCTACCCACTCCAGTATTCTTGCCTGGAGAATTCCATGGACGGAGGAGCCTGGCGGGATACCGTCCATGGGGTTGCAAAATGTTGGACATGACTGAGCGGCTAACACTCACTTTTTTCACTTTTCAGTATAGATGGATAATAAAATAAGTAAGATATATAGTAAACAAAAAGGTGATAATTTGTATAGAAAGAAAAAATAGGGAGCAGATATGGGATTGCACCCTGAGTAAAATTTGACCTGTTTTTTTTTAAGTTTTTTATTATTTATTTTATTATTTTTTAAAATATTTTATTTACTTTTGGCTATGCTGCATCTTTTTTGCTATGTATGGGCTTTCTCTTGTGGTGAGAGGGGGCTGCTCTATAGTTGCAGTGCATGGAATTATCATTGCTATGGCTTCTTCTGTTGCAGAGCACGGGCTCTAGAGTGTGGGCTTCAGTAGTTGTGGTGCATGGGTTTAGTTGCCTTGTGGTGTGTGGGATTCTCCCAGAGCGGGTATCAAACCTGTGTCCCCTGCATTGACAGGTAGATTCTTAACCACTGGACCACCAGGGAAATCCTGTACCTCAGCTGTTGTAACCTCAATTCATAAGATTTTTTAAGTGTTAGTGGAAACATCCAGTAAAGTTTGGTACACAGTAAGCATACAGAAAATTGCAGTGGTCATGATGATAAGGAGTTAAGAAGTTTTCACAGAGTAGATTCAATAATGCACTTGCTGATTAGCTGAAGCACNATTCATAAGATTTTTTAAGTGTTAGTGGAAACATCCAGTAAAGTTTGGTACACAGTAAGCATACAGAAAATTGCAGTGGTCATGATGATAAGGAGTTAAGAAGTTTTCACAGAGTAGATTCAATAATGCACTTGCTGATTAGCTGAAGCACTCACATCCGTTGTCCGAACTCTGGGTGCTTAAGGGACAGGGACCAAAACCAAGCTGGGTCACTGTGTGGATCTCTCCAAACACCCAAACTTTCTAATAAATACAGGAAATAAATCAAAAGGATGTTATTTGGATGACAGAGTATTTCTTCTCATAATTCATTGGAACTTAGGTAGCTTGAATATACATAAAATTAAAAGATGACCCAAGAAAAATTATGTCTAAGATCCTAAATATAAGATCTTTTTAGATGGAAGGCATGAATAACAGCAGAAATTTTGCAAATGATCTGAGAGTAATGATCGAATCTGCTTTAAATAGAATCACATATTCAAAGTCAAGAAGCAATTTATTCAATGTTGAAATTTTTCAGAAGTTGGATGACATTAGAGCAAGGATAGCCTAATAAGCCATGGAATGGTTTCCCGACAGGATTACACCAAGATCATTAGTGCTGCCAGCACCACCTCTCTGCGAGATGTTGATGGAGCCTTGAAGAGCGTGTTAATTAACTGGCATTAAAAGTGATGGGCAGGGCAGATGCTCAAATCACTGAAAGGAGCATCCCAGAGACCAGACCTACTCTCTATCCTGGCAAGTTGTCTCATTCAAGCTGCTGAAGGGTGAGGCTCTGTTATAGTACCATCACCAGAGAACAGGTCCATTTCAACCCAACATTTTGCCGGAGCAAGATATTTCCAACTCTATTAATAGGTCAGTGATATTAATAAAATTCAGTCAGTTGGTAAAGAATGTGCCTGCAGTGCAAAAGACCCAGGTTTGATCTCTGGGTCGGAAAGATCCCCTGGAGAAAGAAATGGCAAACGACTTCAGTATTCTTGCCTGGAAAACCCCATGGACAGAGGAGACTGGTGGGCTACAGTCCATGGGGTCACAAGAGTTGGACATGACTTAGTGACTAAACCACCTTTGGTTATGAATGTTACACATTTATTGAACCCCTACATCATAATAGGTACCCTTCTATATGGTCTAGAAAGAGCATCTTTCTGTATAGAAAATCCTCTTGGGAGTCACTGTTGGGCAGCAAAACTATTACCCTAGAGTTTCTTGCTTATTTGTAATACGGACCTCAAGAAACAAGATTAGAAATTGTTGAAGCAAGATTAAGTTGGGTTCAACCTAGTTTCACCATTCAGGATTTTAGATAAGATGATAGAATTGGCTCATGGGACCTTTATTTTACCGTTCATGATTTTAACACCAGTCAGGACTTCAACACCTTTGGAAAACAATAAACTGTGTGTGATGAATAAGGCAACTTCTTTTGAACAGAAGGATTTGGCTCTTCACAAATGGATCCTCCTCCTTTCCTCCTGATCACACTGATGAGTAACAGTGTTTGCTGCGTGTGTGCTAAGTCACTTCAGTCATGTCTCTTTGCAACCCTATGGACTATAGCCCTGCAGGCTCCTCTGTCCATGGGATTCTCCAGGCAAGAATACTGGAGTGGGTTGCCATGCCCTCCTCCAGGGGATCTTCTCAACCAAGAACTGAACCCAAGTCTCTTACATCTCCGGCATTGGCAGACGGGTTCTTTACCACTAGTGTCACTTGGCAAGTCCCATTTGCTTTTCTCTATAGCACTTTAAATGTTTCATCAAGCAACATACTTCATGAGCCATTATCTGTTCCTCTCAGAGAAGTCCACATGTAGGGTCCCCACCAGCAACATGCTTCTAGGCTCAGTGAGTGAGATTTCCAATTTTCTAATTTTACTGTTTTCCAGGCTGCTCAGATTCTTTTGTAAAGTGCTTTGAGAATCTGCAGATATGTTCCCTGTCTTGGAGTGTCCTCAAACCACCAGGTAAACTCTGGAATATCTGGCATAGTATACCTGCAGGCTGGTCAGTGCTTCTCAGACCCAAATGGGTGGGCATGTGAGTCATCCAGGGGTCTTGTTGAAAGGTCTCAGTGTGTCTGGGGCATATCCTGAGACTCTTGCTTTTCTAAGAGAATTTCAGGGGATGCTGCTGCTACCGGCTTGAGTAGCCAGGCCCTCTGAGCACTTCTCACGCTCATGCAAGCAGGGTTATGGTGTGATAGGAGGAATGGAGTGGGAGATGAGACCAAATCCATCCTGGATACACCCTTCAACTTGCCTAAACTTTGGATTCTTCATTTATAAAGAGGAATAATGACAAAGCTTAGCTCCTAGAGCTGCTGTGAAAGTAGAATGTTCTCAACATAAAGAAGTATAGCATCATTACCATAGAAGTTTCCCACAGTTTATTCCTTCTCTCCTGAAATGATATAACTAGTTCACGGGATCTTTAGTGCTATTAAGAAGTAACTTGTGTGTGATAATATAATGCTCTTATTTGTATCACTTTGCAATGTTTCTTTGGAATATTAAAAAAAATGCCAGAGATCACACTGGTCGCATTCACTTCTTGGTGCTAAGTTCTACTTAGTTCAAGGTTCCTTCCCTCTGGCTTCTCAAACTGTGAGCTGAAAAGCTGCTTTAAAATCCTTCGTGATAGAGTTTAGGGAAATTTCTGGCAGAACTGCTTTTCATTGCAACATGACAGCTCTGATTATCACTGGGAAGCAGAAACATCATGGAGTATTGCAAAATCCTTCTGATTTGCAAAAAGATAAAGTACAATCCAGCCCAAGTGGTGATTAATATGTTAGCAGGGAAGACAGGAGATGGAATGATAAATAATTTTCATGTTTTAAGTTAAATGTTTCAATCTTTATGGTATATTTTATTCTTGACTTTGGGAAGAATTTACAGTGATTTAGCTCCTTAAACCCAGGAAGAAAAGCCTAGCTTAGCAGCTAACTAGGGATTAGAAATGGGTTGAAAGCATTTATGTTTAAGGTTTCTCAAACAAGGAAACGGAACCCATGAATCTATGGTCCTTAATTCAGAAAGTATCTCTGGATTAATTCTGCTAGATTCATCATAAGTCATCTTGTTTTCTGGGTACACCCATGAACATAAATAGAATTTAAATTTAGTAAAGTGAATACCCAACTCTGCCTCCTCTATCCATGGGGTTTTTCAGGCAAGAATACTGGAGTTGGTTTGCCATTTTCCTCCTTTAGGGGATCTTCCCAATCCAGGAACTGAACCCACATCTCCTGTGTTTTTCTGTATTGCAGACAGATTCTTTACCTGATGAGCCATCAGAGAAGCCCTTTCTTTAAGCAGAGAAACCTCAAATTCCACTGAGTAGGGCAAATGTTCTCTTCTTAGTTAAAACTTGGAAGATGCCAAAGACATCAGTGTCCAGAGAAAAGTAGACTATTGATTCACTGGGAAGAGCTGTGTGGAGCAGTCCACCTTCATAGATTTCCTGTGCTTCAGAATTAAATTTTCCTATAATCAGAGGAAGGTAAGCAAAGAACTGTTGGTTCGTGAATGGTACTCTATCCTACAGAGCACGCTTTGATTCCACCCTTCTCGTCTTTGTTATTGTAATTATTATTATTACTATACTACTGTTATTTTGGTCCCAGATGGACTCAAAATTTTCTAAGAATTACCAAGTAGCCAGCTGCAATGCCATGCTTAGCTTTGCCCTCTAATGAAATTTAGCATAGCTGCATGCATAAACACTATCCAGTTTATTACCTATTTTCTATAAGAACAAAACTTACCAACAGACATATGGGAATTTCATTAAAAAAAAAAAAAACCTTTACTAAATGGAATATAGAAACATTTGACACAAGACTTGGAGTTGAAAATTTTCCATTTATAAGGCCAAATTCTTTATGCCTTATCTTGACAAGTGTCCAATTTGGGTTGATGTTCTACTTTCAGGAAATGTTTTCTTAATCTTCTCTCCTTATTAGGATATTATTTTTAAAAAAGAACTTAAAAAAAATCTTGAAAGTTATTTGATGCTGGAATAATACCAATTTCTTTAACAGTAACAAAGCTAATATAATAAAAGCCATCAGGTTTGGGATATTTTATGAAAATGTTTAATTCAACTGTTTCTTTGGAATGTAGTAGTCATAGTTTGGAATTTAAGTTACAGTTCAGTTCTATGTGGTTGTTTTATGCAACTCAGTGTCTGAGAATACAAATGTCATTTAAAGTTAAGGCTTCGCTGTTCATTTTGAAACAACAATTTACAAGTGTCATATTGTCATAGAAAATAAAAATTTCTGTAAAAAAAATTTGCACAAAATTTTATGATGGTACAAAACATGAAGCAATAATATACCAGTAAAATGAAAACATTTTACTACAGAAAGATTTATAGATCTCAATAAAGAAAAACATATGTTATTTTACACCTTTTAAAATTATGAAACAATCTAAAACAATATAAACTGAACATTTTGTAACACTGCCTTTACAAATTAATAACTTTATAAACATATAATTTTTAAATATATTTATCAGTGCAAGATACTTTAAAATTTAAAGTTGCAGTATCATTTTTCCTTGGCTGAGGACAACTTTAAGTCTGTTGCCTAAAAAGAAAAAAATCAAGTCTTAATGCTTTCGTCTGGGTACGATTATAACGGCTGAATGGATGCCCCTGGGGGTTAGAATCTATTCTCCTTTCATAGTGATCAATACTTTCCTGGAAACAAAAGGCATTCTCATTTCAATTAAACCAGGATGAATGGACTTTCAGCTCCACGATGCAAATGTGACCCCCACAAATGTACTTGAGTGAGACCTACAGCAGTGCAGGAGGGAGGAAGTTCTTCTGTCCTATATGGCAGGGCACAAGCACACGGAAAACCACCAAAGCTGCTTCGGGCTAATTCACATGCTGCCTCATAAGACATTTACTTCTCGGTGGCTTAGGTCTTGCCAGCTCCAAGGCAGGCTTTCTCATTGTGAGCCACTGGAAGTTTCTAGAAGCTTTCACTAAGTCCCTTGTTTTCTCAGGGTTGCTGCTGAATAGATTTTCAAGAACATTTGTTTTGACTTTACTCCTTTTCTTCCCCTCTCTTATCTTAAAATACTCCATCCCCAGGCACCAGAATTTACGGTCGGTTTCTTAAATTAACCATTCCTTCTTCCACTTCCTTTGCTGACTCAATCCCAAAACAAGAAGGCTCTCATGGGTCATTTTCATGTATTTGGGTGTAAAAATCCCTGATTTTTTGATTTTGAGGGAATTTCATCCCTTTGAGTCTCACTTGAAAGCCAATTATTTCTTCCCTCAACCACTATTTCTATTAAATGCAAACATTTCTATTGAAGATCATTTTGATTGGTATAGATAGCAAATGGCTTTAGGAAAAAAGATACTGTCACTTTAACCAGTTAACAAGGAAACCAAAGTTATACTTTGGAGGGCAAAGTTAGGAATTTCCCTTATTTATTTATTTTTCCAACATAAAGTCTAGTAAAATTGTTTGCCATTCCCAGCAGGTTAAAGCTGCGAGTTTCTTTTCTGAAGAATGGCAAATGCTTAAATCCTAAGAGAGAAAAAAGACAGAGGGATAGCAGAGAAAGAGTTTACATTTGAAAATACATTCCATATGAAAGAACAGTAAGAGAGAATATTGCAGCTTTATACAAAAGGGTCAAGAGACATGAAATTGAACTACGGAAAAAGCGGAACAATTAAGCCACATTGCCAAATCTTCGGAGCCCTTGCCTTCCTGGAGGCTGACATCTCACACTAAAATATACTTTCTTCTTCGTCAGCAGGCCCCCAGGGTTTGATTCAAGAAGAGGGCTTTCACCAGCGAAAAACAGGGCGGGTGAATGTAACACAATGAGAACCAGTACAAACAAAAAGGCACTTGAGAGGACGTAGACTAGCCAGTGCCAAGGATTCTTCGTTGCGGTTGTCCGCATCACACCCAGTTGCCAGCAGTGTTTATGATGGCACAGTTTTCTGTATGGAGTTCACAGCACGAGGTTGAGTACAACACTGGAAAACATTGAGGAAATCTGACGGTATTGCTTCGTAAACAGAGCTGACACACTAGACTGGTACTGAGGCTACGGTATACTTTAACAGAAAACACCCTACTCCTTCTTTGCCTATCCACGACGCGGGCGATTATACACAAGGCCAGCTTCAGGAGTCCACTGAAAGTGGGTTATTTGAATATATTTTGGGCACTGGGCTGCAGGTAGCGTGTCCGTCAAAGGGGCCCCGCTAAATACACTTGGTGCCAGCATCTTGGATTTTGCAGTTTCCGAAAAGAATCCAGAAGAGGAAGAGGAGAGAGAAGGGGAAAGGGGAGTCCTTCGAATGCTTAAGTCAATCATACTTGGTCTCAACACCAGCATTTGATTATTCCAACGAAACCAACAGAAAGAAGCTTGACTGTACAGGATTCCGATTGTTAACACAGCTAAGTTGTCCGTGTCTGTCGGCCAAACTCATTGAAGCTCCTGAGAAAAAGCTGGCTTGGCGTCATCAACGCGCTTCCCAGCCTGAACAGTGAAAGATCAGCCGGCCCCCAGCTCAAGCTCTGTCCTCCGCTCCACTCTTCTGCTTGCCTGCTCACCACTTGTCTGCATTCACGCCTCCGAGTAAGTACTCTGTGGATTCAGTTTGTCTTTTTTCAACTTCACGCCATCCACGAGTTCAAAGTTATAGTTCTCCAGGGCAGATAAGTTTCTTTCCGACATCCCGTTGTGCCAACAGGCACAGTACAGCACGACTCCGCAGACGGCGCCCAGGAGGACTCCCAGGGCACTCATCGCGATGATGGTGATGAGGATGGGATCCAGGGTCTTCAGCACGTTGCCCGGCTTCCTGGAGATGTTCTCATCACCTTCTCCCCCGCCTTGGTAGCCTGGTGTGCTCCCTGGGGAGAAAAACAAAATTGGCTCCGTGAGCACTGCTAACACACCAGATGACGGTAGACAGCGAAATGGACAAGAAGTTAAGCACACATCTGGTTCTAGGCTGTCCTTCCCAAGAAAGCCCCTGGGGGATTTCTGTGGTGGGGTTTGGCTCCTCCATTGCCAAGAAACACCAGTGTGTATGTTTGAGAGTTGTTGGGAATCAACGCATGGGAGGGAAGGTATTGGGGCTTTGGTGCTGGGATTTCGACAGAAAGCTTAGCACATGGAAACCACTGTTTCTGGGCAAGCAGTGAGGGCTGGGTTCTAACCTAATTCAGATTTTATGCAGCCTGCCCTCCGTGAGACTATAATCTGTGTTTACTGTCCTTGGCCAGATATGAGATCTATAAGCTTTGCAAAATTCTCCTTCCCACATTGAACTAGTAGGGGATTTAACCATTCTTGATGTATCCGTTTGATCCCCAAATCCTGCATGAGAAGATGGCCCAAGCTGCCCTTCTGAGTGGTGGTCCTACCACAAGTCAGATCTTCAAGTTTCCCCCTAGATCGACCATGGTTTCACTGAATCAGGAGAGAGCTTTCCGACAGAATGAGGGCATGCCTGCTGCTGCTATTTTAAATGGCTTATGGCTCCAATCGAGAAGCCAGGTCGGTGTTGCACTGAACAGAACACATTTAATAATCAGCATCTTTGCTGCCCTGGTTGTTTCACTGGAGATGGTCACACAGCTCTGCACACAGGCATTGGGGAAATGTTTTCTTTAGAGTGGAACATGAGAAATTATTAACATGGGAGCTCTGAACCTCATTACCTGATACTAGAAATGAGACTAGAATGTTAATATGCAACGGGCCTGGTGTTTACTTAATGGTGTTCTGATCAACAAGGATTCCAATCAAAGGAAACTAAAAATATGCGATGCAAGTCCCTACAGGGGGAAAGAAGCCACAGGGACATATTAATATTCTCTCCCTTGATGCGACACTGTTTTGAAACAATCTCTAATAAAGTTTACATCTCAGTGTGGACCACGTAACTAAGCTAAATGAGCCTCGTGTTGAGATGATCAGCTGCGAATATGGCGCCATCTCTATTTGTCTCTGCCAAATCCAAGTCTGGCTATGGTATTAATATGTGCACATTTCTGATGGCAACTGGTGCTGATGCTGATGGACAGGGCACAGATCTCCGAGCAGCAGCTTGAGTGATGCTGAGGCAAGTGTCCAACACCTGCCACTGCTGGCAGGAGGCGCGGAGACTTCTGGAAATACAACATTGGGCAGGACCTCACTCCAACCAAATGCCTTGCACTGGATCACAAAGCAGTGTTCAATGAAATCACACTTTTGAATTAATCAGTTTGAAGTCTGAGGCTACCACCTAATTACCTGTCTTAAGTGAAGCGAAGTGAAAGTCACTCAGTTGTGTCCTACTCTTTGCGACCCCATGAACTTGTAGCCCACCAGGCTCCTCTGTCCATGGAATTCTTCAGGCAAGAATACTGGAGTGGGTTGCCATTTCCTTCTCCAGGGCATTCTACTGATCCAGGGATTGAACCTGGGTCTCCAGCATTGCAGGCAGATTCTTTACCACTAGCGCCACCTGGGAAGTTATTACCTATCTTACTGAAGGCCAAGTCACTGCTGAGTTTCAGTCTCCTCATCTGTGAAATGGGTATAAATATACTCAGAGAACAGCTGTGAGAATTAAACAAGAGAACTTATACAAAGTGACTGGAACATACTAGCTCCTCAGTAAACCCTCATCAGCATCATCGTCATCATCACTGTCATCAATGTTGTGATCATTATCGCAAAATGAGGGTTTCAGTAGCAGAGGCTGGGAACAGGCGGTCCAAACAGACACTGGGCTCCAGCCCTTTAAAGATTATATCTGGTTCTCAATCAGGCACAAGAATTTGGGTTAGTTTCAAATTACTGTATGAAAAGTACTNAACAACATTGTGATGGTTTCAAGTAAACAGCAAAGGGACTCACCCATACATATACATGTATTCATTCTCCCCCAAACTCCCCTCCCATCCAGGCTGCCACATAACAATGAACAGAGTTCCCTGTGCTACACAGCAGGTCCTTGTTGGTTATCCATTTTAAAGACAGAAGAACATGAAGTTTTACTGTGCTTTAGCTGTGGCTTTCTGAGTATAACACTCAGCAGTAACCACAGCTAAGCAGCCCAGTCACATGAACAGAAAAAGGCTCAGGGACTTGTATTAGCCTCTATGTATTCACTGTCGCACTAAGATGCTGCTTTGTCCTTAGTAGGTGATCAGAGAAAACCTGCTGAACCAAACTGAATGAACTTCTTTGTTTCAGTTGGTGGAGTTTGCTCTCCCAAAAGTATCACCATCAGCCTTCCCATCTTGGAAAAGGAATGAAAGTAGCATAGGCCCTGTGTAACTATGAAATAGACATATTAACAACTGTGTAGACCTGGATGCTGGGGAGTCTGTAAAGTAGTTGTAACTTAAATATTAAGCCTTATTATTTTTTCTATGAACGTCTGCTGCGTACTGTGGCATACATAATATGAAGCAGACCTTTATTCACTGCTCATTCTAATTTCTTCAATCGACCCTATCAAATTATTACCACTTTAGGGACTATATATATCCAATATATTGTATAATAAAAACTTTGTAAATGGCTGAAATGACCAAAAACCCATTACAGCCAACAGGCCTCCTTTGTCTTAAATTTGCCCAATAGGCTTATTCCATTTTGTTATAATTAACATCCTATTATATCATGATATATAACAAAAGTTTAAGTGTAGCAAATGGAGCTTAAGACTAATTACTGTGCTATTACATTGCCATTAGTGATGCTATTTATAATTATATATCAAGAACTGGGAGTATGAATTGGTTTTCTATGTCAAGACTTTTATTCATATATATACCAGGCCAATAAAAATCCATAAACTCTGAAATGCTAGGCAAAATCTCTAAATTTCATTTATTCTTTTGAGGCATTTCAACTGTTCTGAGAGTCAGAAACCTCTACTTATTTTTATAATAAATCAAAGAATGATGTTGTCTATGATTCATTCACAATGTAATCTTCATTAAATCCACTGTGATGAAAAATTTCAAAGGCTTCCTATTTTGTTTACACATTGAGATATCTGGAATTACCCAGATGTCTGAGTTTTCCACTTTTCATCACAATGTTTAGGCACGGCCTGGAAACTGTGAGTTTCTTCTTTGCTACGAGTTTTGGTTGCACATTATCGGTGCACTTCTGTGAATACCAACCAGACATTCTAAGTGAACCAGGTTAGATGATGCAATAGCTGAAGGTAGACTGACCTGCCTTTATGCCTTATTGCATCAAAACAAGCACATCTATAGGACGTGCTTAGAGCCCACATTAAAATTCTAGGTCTAAGTGAGCATGACAAAGACCATAAAGTGGAAAGACTCATGCCCTGAGCAAGCGCCGCATTGGTTTCTACAGCAACCCATACTTACTTGCGCAGTCTTCTTGAGGGATGTGGTTATTGATACTAATATCATCCACCGCGATCCCGCCAAGGTTGCCTTTTCCGATTTCACCCTCAAAAATCACCTAACAAAATAAGATCATTTTCACAGTGTTTAAATGTTTGGTCCCAAATAACAGTGTTTACAAATGCTTGTGCAGCTTAAGTCACAGCATGTAAATGAAATTCATGAGATTTCGAATGAACATGCAATTTGCTCTTCAATCCGTATTAACTGCTTGGGGATTGTATAAAACTTCTCCTCACATTCTCTTTGTGTGATACGGAATTTAAAACTAGAAAGAGCAGCAAATAAAAGGAATGTTGATTGTGACAGCCCTAAATAATTACAGAGTAGCATTTTCCCTTCTTAGCAATCAGTCCTCTGCCTGTAAACTAGGAGATGATGAAATAACGCTACCTAGATGATCATCAGTGCATCAGTATCTCAGGTTGAGGACACACCTGAAATAATTTTTGGAATGATTCCCGCATCTCATTTGCATAGCTTTCAAACAGCATACCAATGCCCCCGAAGCAGCTGCCTGCCCCGACCTAGGGAAGGGAAGGGGGCTCACCTGGTAAAGCTTCAAAGATTTGTGGAGCAGGACACGCCCCTCTTTCCAGTGGTCCCCTTGGTGTCCGATGGCCATCCAGACCAGCTGGTCATACTCTTCTGGCTTCTNATCCCGCCAAGGTTGCCTTTTCCGATTTCACCCTCAAAAATCACCTAACAAAATAAGATCATTTTCACAGTGTTTAAATGTTTGGTCCCAAATAACAGTGTTTACAAATGCTTGTGCAGCTTAAGTCACAGCATGTAAATGAAATTCATGAGATTTCGAATGAACATGCAATTTGCTCTTCAATCCGTATTAACTGCTTGGGGATTGTATAAAACTTCTCCTCACATTCTCTTTGTGTGATACGGAATTTAAAACTAGAAAGAGCAGCAAATAAAAGGAATGTTGATTGTGACAGCCCTAAATAATTACAGAGTAGCATTTTCCCTTCTTAGCAATCAGTCCTCTGCCTGTAAACTAGGAGATGATGAAATAACGCTACCTAGATGATCATCAGTGCATCAGTATCTCAGGTTGAGGACACACCTGAAATAATTTTTGGAATGATTCCCGCATCTCATTTGCATAGCTTTCAAACAGCATACCAATGCCCCCGAAGCAGCTGCCTGCCCCGACCTAGGGAAGGGAAGGGGGCTCACCTGGTAAAGCTTCAAAGATTTGTGGAGCAGGACACGCCCCTCTTTCCAGTGGTCCCCTTGGTGTCCGATGGCCATCCAGACCAGCTGGTCATACTCTTCTGGCTTCTGGTAGCGCAGCTTGACCCTCAGCGTGCCCACGTGCGAACCAGACATGTGATACCAGAAGGTCATGCAGTAGGCAGAGTTCTGGGAATAAACCACGGGGCTCACCAGGCGAGCCACTTTGCCTTTTTGGTTTTCATCCGCTTGGGAGTAGATGAAGTTGCCATCTCCTGCTGTGACAAAAAGCTGTGTTAGGGGGAATGGCCAGATGGATGAACCTCTGTCTCTTTTCTATCAGGTTCTGCTCTCAAACCTCTCCTGGCCAGAGCACCAGAACCCAATTGTGCAGTGGTGGTGGTGGTGAAGTGAGTAATGGTAGGTAACCTCACTGGCGTCGAAAGGCTCTGCTCTTGGCTTCCGTGAAAGGACGTTTGTGCTGGAAACTGAATCTCAATAGTCCGATACCACTTATCTAGAACGTATGGTCACATGGACATGGGCTATGACTGGCATTGGTCTCTACACCATTGCAAGCAGATCAGATGTACTGGAAGACCTATTTCAAATTTTAAGACTTGAGCAGCACGTGTGTGAACACAGCGAGTAAATGTAAATATTTAGATATATTCTTATTTATTTACCATTGGAGAAGGAAGACTTCTGGTGGATGATGCTTTGGTTACTATAACTGCCTGATAACAATGAAGCTGCTGTCTGTCCATATAATCTGGCAATTTCCCCCCACCCCCACTCAAATTCCAGTTTTTTTCCCCTAGTTTATTTTAATGGCTTATATTAATAAGTTCCTTAAATACACCTGAGAGCTTGAAATTCAACTGTGAGTCCCGCTCTTGTTTGATGTGGGCTTCTGGTTCCAGGAGAGGAGAGGCTGCTTTTCTCCTTTTTCTAATGGCTTATTAGAATGTGCCATTTCGGCAACGGAGACGCTTGCTGAGCTTGGAGGACTAACTCCCGGCTCTGCTGTTAATGACCCCCGGTGGGAGCACTGCCTCCTGCTACCACCTGGTCTAAACACACAACTCATGTTTCACTGTTTGCTCTGCAAATAAAAATGCTACTCGAACGCCGCACCTGATGAAAGTGTGGATCTGATGGTGGGCTTCGGTGGGCAATGGGGAGTTGTGTGTGCCGCCCCAGGGGCTGGCATGTTTGGGAAATGCTCTTGCACTGCGTGTATGTGGGCGCGCCCTGCGTCAGCAGCATCCAGGTGGAGTGGGTGTGTCCTCACCCACCATCTTCCTCCCTCACCCGGCTGCTTGTCTGAGAGGCTCCTCAGCACTCTTAATAAAACCGGTGGGTGGGATAATGAAAGGAGGGTGGGAAATAGAAGCCACAGCCCTGGCACAATGTGTACGATCTCCGTCTCTCCTGGACAGTGTAGACTCAGTCACTCCTGGGGTCTGTTTTCTCCCACTGATTTACCTAATGATGGTCACCTACCTGTGTGATGGTGCCTCCTCTCTCAGCCCACCAAGACAGGCAGGTAAGACCTTCTCCCACCTTGCCTCTGCCACCTGGCCCCCATCGTGTGGGGAAGAATGAGGTTGAGGATGCTGAGCTGAGCTGGTCCCCGAGCCAGGCCTGCATCTTGGCTCCCTTCTGTGCTGTCTTTTGCCACCCTCGCTCCCCTTGCCATTGGACACCCTCATCCCACGGCATGGGTGAGCTGTTTCTCACCCGGAACCAGACTGTGAAAGCCCCCAGGCTCGGAATCCCTCCTTCATACCTACATCTCCCGTGCCCCTCCCCTCATCTGCCACAGGTTTGGGGAATCCTCTGTAAGAAGTGACACAGCTCCACTGTTAGAGGTCCAATGCAGAAAACCAATCGGGATCCCTTTGATAAATTCAAAATGGGGCCACAGACTATTGTACCTAGATACTGTTCATTTTCAGAAGCCTCCACGTCTGATTTGCAAAGCATCGCACATGAGCTGTGGCAGGCTGTGTGCGTGTGTCTTGTGTGTGGGGCTCTTTTCATCCAGACTTTCATGTTAACAAGTCCCTGCCTTTCAGATGCCGGGCTCACCCAGCTCGCTCAGCAAATGATTGCAAGTTTAGTGCTGCGGGGGCTCTTTCTGGTCTGGGTGGATCTGGAGGGCTCTGGGGAGGACAAAAGAGAAAAATGCTTCTGAAGGAATCGCACTTCTCAGCCGTTCATCTAAGACACGCCTGCCTTTTCTGACACTCCAACACATAAAGCGCTGATATTTTTCCTTTCGGGGTTTTATCGCAATTCTAGGTCAGGAACTCTCTCTCTCTCCGTTTTCTCAATTAGCACTGTACTTCTGTAAGCCTTTTAGCTTTTGTCTCTGGCTAACGTAGCTTTTAACCTCCTTTGAATGTCAGATCCTACTGAGCCTTTTTGCTTCACTTTGCATCAATTTTTCCACCATTACTGCCTTCATTTCAGCTAATTGCATTTGTTTAATTTGGTGCCATTTCTACGTACAGTGCCATTTACAGTCAAAGTATTTTAAGTTTTCTAAAACTGCTTGTCTTAAGATTCAATTGAAAGTGTCTCAGAATTGAAGGAGTTCAATTTTATCCAATTTCCTTGTCATTCTTATTAGGAAAGGAGGTAGCCGTGATGAAAAGAGGCCTATTCAACCTACTTAATGGTTGTATTCACTGGGGGCAGAGTGAACAACCAAGTGGGAAAAGCAAGAAGGAGGCTTTGGCTGTCCATCAGCCCACTGGCCCACTCATCAAGGGGGACCCTGGCTTAATGAGATGTCTCAGCCTCAGCAAATGCCCCTCTGGGGCCTCTTCTGGGAACCATGACTTGAACAAGCAGTGTTGTCGGTAACATGACTGGGCTGGAAGGTTGTGGGTTGGGTGTTTCTGTGTGTGTGTGTGTGTGTGTGTGTGTGTGAGTATATGCATGTATTTTTTTTTTTACAGGACATTGATGGTTTTTTAGTCCATCTCTCAAGCTGAGTAATGACTAGAAGGAAAAGAAGATGGCAATGGGTAAGAGTTCCTAGAGGGGCTGAGAGCTCCCTGTACACCCTAACCCTAATTAATCTTAGAAAGAAAGTAAGACAGGAGGTGGGGTGGGCTGGAAACTGGGGTGTGGCGAGGTTTCTACTTGCTCAGAGAGAATGAGCTAGATTACTATCTTCCTCAAAAGAACAAGATTTCAACCCCTGACCCTAATCTACTTCCACTCCAACGGTCAAGAGAGTAAGCATTAGGCAATAAATGAAATGACACTATCTATGTCTAGACTTGCTTCCAAATCACTGAGTCAGGATGCTAGAGGTAAAATGAGATTCCTAGGATCTGATGAGTGTTGAAGTTGGGTTACGTACAGAGAGGGTTCATTTTAGTATTTCTTTTCTCCTTTTGTCTATGTTTGGCATGTCCCATGAAAAAAGTTCAGAAAGAGTAGAAAACAGGTCCTAATTCACACACACTGATTTGCCCAGTTTGTTACTTTTCACAGGGGTCAATCAGTTGCTAAGTTTATTTAGCATTCTCCAGTAAGTGGCCTAAGAGAATCTCTACTAGGGAAGGGCATCTTTTTAATTCCAGAAAATAAAAGCACAAGTAAATGATCTGTGGTATTTTCTAAACTCACAGACCCCAGCAACCTTCCTCAGTAACACCCTCTCAAATTTACAGAAATGAGGCCACAGTGAATCCTCCATTACCTGTGTGATCCTGAATCGGTCCCGTCTTGCTGGTCAACACACTCCATTTGAGCTGCACGTGATTGTCATGTTCCCAGTGGCAGAATGTCTTGTGAGAACCCCAGCCAAACTCACAGTTAAAACCATATGTTGGAAACTCTTCAGTGGGTGGAAAGGAAGAAACAGAGACAAGTAGAGAAACACACATTTGATCATTTAGGTCAGAAGCGTCCTTAATTCCTTCATGGAAAGCATGATCTATATAAATTAATATCTATTTGAAAATCCTAGGAAAGCCACAACACCCAGGATTGCCAAGGAACGCAAAAGATGCATGGAGAAATGCACAAGCTTGCAACATCACATTTAGTAACTTTTTTTTTTTTTTTTTGGATCCAGCTCAAAAAAAGATTATGGACTGCCTGTCAACTTGGTACATAAAATTTCCAGGAAGGTTACTTTCCAAAGCATGTATTATTACATCTGTAGCATTCTCCCTATTTCCACAATATTTAATATAAAAGATACTCTGCTCTTGAGGATAGTCATATAAATTGATATCCACCAATGAAAAGAATCTTAATTAAGAGACTGACCCATGAGCCTCCAAAGTCTAGAAACGTGACTTGGCTGAATATCTCACTCTGGAGGTTATCTGTATTCTCAACACACCAGCTTATGCTCCAGGTTTTTACTGGCAGATCTCTGAAGCATTTCGTAAGATTTTTTTTTTTTTTTAACTTCTGTGCTTTATATCAGGTCAATTAATTTTAAGTGGAAAATCTCTGCTTCTTTAGTGAATTTTCAGATTTGCATATAAATTGTTTGCCCCACTTAAAACTGCAATATAAGGTCAAGTAAAGCCAAAGCATATTTGAATGGGTACCCACTTGTATATTTTTAATGTTCAAAATGCTTCCTTTGGGTTCTAAAAAGAAAGCGTGAAGGGAGTCTCAAGAATGATTTGTTTCGTGTGTTCTGCAAAGTGCTATTTGACTACGGGTTTTTTTTTTTTTTTTTCTAACTTGTATAGCCTTAGTTTTTACTCAATCTTTTTGCTGGGGAAATTTGGTTAACTTTCTAAGGATGGGGAAAATGAAGCCCTTGATATTTGGAATTATTTTTGGTAAACTGGAGCTAATAATAAAAATAATCCTAAAGATAAAATTCTTTTCCTTCTGCCAGTCCCACTGAATATAAAATTAAACACACAATAGGGGCTGTTTTCTCTAATGACGGTCATTGCTTCTCACTGAGTTCAGGCGTCCACAAGATGGCAGCATTGAGACGAAAAGGAAAGTGCCCCCAGCAGCTTGCCTGCTGATCTAAAAAATAAGTCTAAACAATCTCTCTGTAGCAAAAGGGAAGTATGATATTCTACGCTGTATTAGGGTCAGGCTGAGAGCCTATCTCATTGTGGTCTTTCCTTTAACTTTGTCTAAGTGTAACACTTGCTTTCTAGTGAGTCTGGGATCCATTGCCCCTCCCCCACTTCAACAATGGCAGGCAGGAGGCAGGATAAAGAAAAGATTTACTCAATAGATAAGAATGAGTTACTTTGCATTTTTAGTTTCCAAGGAACTCTTTTCAAATGCTAATATGAAATTTTGGAAGGAAGGCACTATACGCATCCTCAAAACTGAGCAAGATGGATTCTCCCTTCCAATGACAGCGTGATCTGCCGAAGGATTCACCGGGGCCAGCTGGGGAAAGAAAGCCTAGTAAGTCATGTGATGTGTATAACACAAGCACTTTCAGTTTGTGCAAAGGGCTTTATTTCACAGCGGTAGTGTCACTGGAGATACATATTTTATGCCCAGTCCATCATAACCATGAAATAGGGCTTCTTAAAGCATGAGAAACCCTCTCCAAAACCCGCCCTTCTGTACAGCATGACTGAATTTTGCAGATGTAGTCAGCTGAACAATGGAGGAGTAGTTGAGTAACCTTGGATGTCAACACCCACGGCCCTGGAATGTGCTGTTGTGTGATCCTGTGTTAGAAACTGTTAATATTGAAAAATATTAATATGTGTGTGGTTTTCGGTTTTCTCCTTAAATGTCATTTATAAGACCTACACAGAGAGGAGGGCAGTCAGTCATTACAGCATACACATTTCTGGTAATATCTGCCTTGTTAATACTTTAAATTTATTGTATAATTTACAGAAAACCACACCATCCATAATTTGGCTATTACTGCTCTGGCAGTGTCATAAAATAAATGAACTTGCGTATTTTTGTGGCCAAGACAAAGGGCAACTTTGCCTGAAAGACTAATTTTGACATCTGTTCGAGTGAATGGAAGTCAACTTTTTATCTTCCACTGTTCTTTCCAATCTAAGAATTTTACACAGTGACTAGTCAAACTTTCCATATTTTACTACTCTTATCTCTTTGGCTCAATCATATATAATTTATGGCAATCCTGTTAAATTAGAATTTTTTAAAATCAGTACCTTTTGTGGGGGATGGGCATGGAGACAGAACAGCTCAATGTTGGAAGATTCAAGCCTGGCTAGAAAGGCTATTAAACTCACAGAAATACACAGACATTTCTAGAAATGGAAAGAGGAAGAGAGGACAGAAGCAGAGGAGAAAAGGGCAGAGAAAGAGAAAAAAGCAAATGGACAAATGAAATTAGTACACAGGACAATGTCCATTTGACCTTTCAATCTTCAAAATATTACCCAGGCCCCATGGCTGCACAATTCTCATTAAATTCATTGGGAATCATCTGGCTAAATCCCTTCTTGACTCTTAAAAATAGCAGGAAACAATATTCTGAACTTAAAACAAATTTATAGCCGCTATGAGCCAGCACCAGCTGTGCCTAGGGGACCTAGCTTGCCCAGAGTTACATCATTAGCACCATATATGCACAAGGATTTAATTTTCAAATCTGGTCTTCAGAAATTCTATTGGATATGTGAGCTCGCTTACTCATAGGCTGGAAATAAGCAGAGGTGCCTGGGTCCATGTAACCATGGGTCATGAACATACTCTGAACTGATTTAGAGAATGTTTAGGGATACTTGGAGGGTAAGAGCCTTCTGCCAAGGGGAAGACAGATTTAAAATGCAGGGCTTCTCATCAGTTCCTGGCAGGGCACTAACAGGCTTTAATGTACCTGATGACAACCCAGATAGCATATGCGTATTATATGCCCACTGAACATATTATATTGAGAAGAATCTTCAGCATGGAAATCTTCAGACTCTGCTTGAATCTCTAGTGGCTTTGGCAAAATCAGATGATGCTGAAAGTTTAAGGTGAGATATGCTGCTGTTTGTCAAGGTGCCAGCAGGACAGTGGGGATCCAGGTATCAGTAGATGGGTCTGACCACGAGCAGGGGAAACCTCAGAGTTAGACCTGCTTTCTGACTCCACGCATGCGCAAGTTCTGAGCATTGGCTTAGCCAGGAGGTGACAATGAACAGAACTCCTCAAAGAAACACAGACAGTTCACTATATACAAATGAAGAGAACAAGATTCATGACTCGGACAATGGAAAAACAGGAAACCAAGGCAACTTGTAAAGGACTCTGGGCTGACTGTAGACTAGACCATCCCTATCAGTAAGGTCTGTGGTTCTGTAATAGAGAACAAACCCGACTCCATATTGGATAGATTACTTTAGCTCTAACTCTATGCTCTGTTGCCTGAGTGTAGCCATGCTGGCTCTGCACCTTTTGTAAAAGAATGCTGCCCACAGCCTGAAATATACAGGAGAGCCCATTCTCAAGGCTCTGACCTTTAAAGGTTCAACACCTTTCTGTTCATGTACAGACAAAACGTTGCAGAACAGAAAATAATGAATTGTCTTCCTGGGGTTTTACAGGATTGTGACCAGATCTACATGGACAGCTGCAAGAACAAAGGATTCCCGGACCAAGAAGTTCGTAACCACCAGCTGCACCCTCTCCCTTTTTAGTATGAATGAAGCCTCAGTTCTAACTTGGGTAACATGGTTCTTTGGGACACTAGTCCACCACCTTCTTGGCCTGTTGACTTCTTACTGGTTCATGATTTGTATATCCACCCTCTGATCATAGTAGATGCTGTGAGATGACTGTTTGCTCTGGAGCTCCTCTCTGAAGCCATCATGCCAAGGGCTTTGAGCCATAAATTAAAAGTTCACAAAGTCATTCCTGCTTTGATAACACAGACCTCCAACACGGAGGGGGAGTCATCTCATTTTGGGCTATTGTTCACAGGTTGTTGTTGTGTTTTGATGATCCCTAGGTCTTTTGACAGGCAAGCAGAGAGATGAGATCTATTGATGGCAGCTTCCTAGTGGTTATAATTAACTCTCTGGCAAGAGGAAAAACTAGAGCACCAGTTAAAATGTTTTTTACATTATTAGAACTTCACTTGTTCACCTCACCCCATTCCCTGTGACAGTCATAAAGAGCTTACAGGAAGTTACCCCACAAAAAAACCACCCAGATGGGGCTGAGTGGGAAAAAAGAAGAAATTTATCAGGGAAGATGAGAAGTGAGCAAAAGGCAGCTAGCCAATCCCCCAAGGCCACATTTATAACCTGAAAAGGTATGAGGGGGACTACTGCACCATGAAGATTTACTGAACACTATTGTTCAGTTTCATCTTTGGTATTTGGGGGTGTCTTAGCTGAGTGGTGGGCTTCCCCAGTGGCTCAGTGGTAAAGGACCCTCCTGTCATTGCAGGAGACTTGGGTTTGATCCCTGGGTTTGGAAGATTCCCTGGAGAAGGAAATGGCAACCCACTCCAGTACTCTTGCCTGGGAAATTCCATGATCAGAGGGGCCTGGTGGGTTACAGTCCATGGGGTCAAAAAGAGTCGGACATGACTTAGCGACTAAACAACAATGAGCTCAGTGGTAGCAGGGAGTCTGTCACCCAGAGCCATCCATGGGGAAAACTGGGGTTAAGTTCAACTGAAGGGAGGTTTGTTTTGCAGTTTAATCAGGTCAAGAGTGACAGCACCCTTTGAGGAAGCATGCTAATTAGAACAGTCCTTTCTGCTTTCTGCTGGCTGGGGAGGGTCTGCTGTTGAGGAAACATTGATGTACACCACATGCCCGTTAATAAGTGACCGTGGAGGCCAAGGCTGAGCAGGCTTCAGTAGAGGAAATGGGAGAAGCTGGTGAGCTGACCTGTTCACCTCTCTCTAATGGTTAACTTTTAAAGTATGTAAAACCTCTGATTGCTTATACGCACTGTTTCCCCTCATATGTGTCTGTGGGGAAGATTTTCAAAAATACTATCGAAATACAGAGAGTGAGGGGGAGGCCACCATTTCCCTGTGGCTGGGCCCTGATCAACAGCAAAGCTCTGAAAGTCATCACAGGACTCTATGAACAACGTACTGACCAGAGACACATTAATATGTCTTTTGTTGTAGTCCATGGCTCGGTTGTGTCTGACTCTTTTTGATCCCATGGACTATGGCTCCTCTGTCCATGGGATTCTCCAGGCAAGAAACTTCTTCTCCAAGGGATCTTCCTAACCCAGGGATCAAACCCGCATCTTCTGCATTGCAGGCAGATTCTTTACTGTTGAGCCACTGGGGAAGCCCACGTCTTTTGCTACCTGAATGTTATCAACTGGAGACATTTCAATAGTCACCTACATAATAATCACCCGACTAAGTTTTTGCAAAATCTCCCGGTCAATCATGTGTTAATAAAGAAGGATGTAGAGGCTGTCCGCCTCAGGGCTCTCCTCTCCAGCCCTGGTTTCCTGCACAACATCTCGTGGTGCACCCACTGGAAACGTGGCTGTAAAACTGCCAGCTCCGTGGCAGGCAAAACTGACAAACTTCGCCTGTCTCCGATTTGCAGAGCGGCGATGAAAATAAATAGTCAGGCTGCTGCCTGGGAGATTTCCTTCTCCTGAGTTTGCAAACACAGTGCGTGTCCTAGATGTGCTGCGTTTAAACAAAGTATGTTCCTTGGTTCCTTCCGTTGAGAGTGGGGATTGTCACCATTTGGCAATGACTGATGGGGGAGGAAATCTCGCTCCCTGCTGCATATACATGTGGATGAAAGGGAAGCAGTGTTTATGGCTCCTGCTTGCGGACCAGATGCTGGTGCCATCTCTGCTAGGACTTGATGGGAAATGGAAACCGAGAAGCGCAGCGACGCGCTATTTTGGGGAAGAAGACACACATATGTGAATCAATTTTCTCTTTGGTGTTTGATACCTGATTGTATAGTGCTGTCTATCACAGTCGGCTTCTCTGTGGTGAGCACAGTGGTACCACCTGAAACACAGAAAGAGTAACATCCGAGATGAGCAGAAGCAGGATGATAAGCAACACACAGCAGGGAACGCTCTTACATACGTCTGTTAAAGGCTAGCAGTCCCCTTAAATAACTCTTCTTTTAATTCCAGCTAGAGTAGCTGTCTCAAATTTTGCTCACCACCACGCCAAGTTCAAATAAACCACTATTTTCCCCCCATTTATTCATAAAGCATCTAGACAGTATGGATAATTCCAAACTTCCTTCCAAGGGCATTCTTTGACTCCCAGACTAATCAACAATGCCCACAATGGCAACAATGAAAAGCAAAGGCCTCCCAAGGTCCTTAGTGACTTGAGTATTAAACTTGACCTAGACCTCTAAGTTCAAATACTTTCCCAAGGTTTCAGATGTGTGCCTTTTGGAGGGGAGGGTGTTGCAAGGCTGGTCCCCACCATCTATTTTAAAAACTGAAGGTTTAAAGTGGAGAGCTGTAATTTCTCCTTTCTTTTGCTGCTGTGGTTGTTTATTTTTCCCAAGGACAAATATTCCACCCAGTATGTAGCTTGGACAAGCCGCAGGGAAAGTGGAAGGGGGGACACATTTTTCACAGTCCCGAGGAGCTGGAAGACTGCACAAACAACACCCTGAACACTGTGAACTTTAATCAGTCTGGGTTGACTTGGAATACTTGGTCCAAGGACGTCGCNACAAATATTCCACCCAGTATGTAGCTTGGACAAGCCGCAGGGAAAGTGGAAGGGGGGACACATTTTTCACAGTCCCGAGGAGCTGGAAGACTGCACAAACAACACCCTGAACACTGTGAACTTTAATCAGTCTGGGTTGACTTGGAATACTTGGTCCAAGGACGTCGCAGAAACTTAGATCTACCATCTCAGCTTAAGTATCTTAGCTCAGCCATTTTCTGCCCTTTATCCTGAGATTTCTGTTTTATTTATTTATTTAGGCTTCCCAGGTGGTGCTAGTGGTAAAGAACCCACTTGCCAATTCAGGAGATGCCGGCAAGAGACTAGGGTTCAGTCCCTGGGTTGGGAAGATCCCTTGGAGGAGGGTGTGGCTACCCACTCCAGTATTCTTCCCTAGAAAATCCCATGGACAGCAGAGTCTGGTGGGCTACAGTCCATAGGGTTGCAAAGAGTCGGACACCACTGACGTGACTTAGCGACAGCAGCAGCAGGCAGCCTACAGGATCTTCGCCAACAAGAGATGGAACCCACACCCCCTGTGGTTGAAGAGTGGCAGAGTCCTAACCACTGGACCACCAGGGAAGCCTGAGATTTCTGTTTTAAAGGCCTGTTCCTCAACTTGCCCAAATCACAAGCATCACTTGAATGCTTCTTGAAAAACTGGCTTATTGTTTACTACATAGGTACTTGAGAAAGCCATTTCTCCTTATGTGTGTCTGCCTTGCAGATAATGGTTGAGGATCATCAATTTGCTTTCCCAAGAGATAAAGTCCTGGGCAGACCCAGGGTAAGGACATGGGTGGGCTCATGCTGATCCTGGAACGTTTGGAGGTGGTTATGAGGTGCCACTGTACACTTTTCAATACTATCATTCAATAAAGAGACTATGATCATTCCTATTCTGGCTGAGCCCTGGTCCTAACCTACAGCTCCCACGGGTCAGAAATCACCCAGCTCATGAATCAGAGAGCCATAAAACCAAGCTCCTGGGGTGGCCTAAAGATTTCTGAGCTCATCCACTGCGGCACCAAGTCGTGTTACCCCTGCTTGCTCAGTAAATACGCTGGATGAGTGGTCACACATGCGTGTGCCCTCAACGAGGCAGGCGCTAGGAGAAGGAATTATATATATTATGGGTTAAGAAGGTGAATCTGTAATGGCAGAACTGGAGGGAGGCCAGAACGCATTAGCATTCTGTTCCCAGTGGTCTTACAGGAGAAAGACTCAAGGTGAAAACTCACTTTTTAAAACCGATACGCACTGTCAATTTTGTGAGAGGTTGGGAGCCAAATTCCGCTGCCGGGTAGACACAGATCCAACGTGAAATCTGGCCTCCTGGTGCCTTTGAAGCCAATTGTATTATCTAATGACTTCAAAGGCATTTGCAAATGAGGAACTTCAAGGGTGAATTTTCACCTTGGCAAGCAAGCAAAGGAGAGAAAAATCTCTCTTTATTTCCGTGTGTTTGGTGCAGTTCACCTGGAATTCAGTATTGTTTAGAGGTAATGAGCATTTGGCTACAATACTTATCTCCCACTATGTCCAAATCGGTCACCCTGGGAGAAGACATTAAAGTGACACCATCTATGTTTAGGACCCAAACCTTAAGAGAATACTGATCCCAATTTCTAGGCTTCCACCCATCAGGGTGAAAGAAAAGAATATTTTTGGTTTGGTTTCAAAGCACTAAGCATTCCAAGTTTGCAGTTGTGACCAGGAGGGTATGGACTTGCATGTGAGTCCGGGAGGCAAGATGCTACCTGGGGAAAGATACAGGGGTTGGGGAGGGCTAGGCTGCCTGCAATCACTGGCGCCTGTCAGCACACCCTTCTTCAGAAAAGACTAACACAGAGCTTCATAGAGGAAAATAAGCTTTTAAAAAAGGAAAATTGGCCATGATGGAATAAATGAACATGAAGCGTGAGAAGGCCTTCTAAGATCACCTTTTCTTTTTTTTTTTTTTTAACTTTTTCTTTTATATTGGAGTGTAGTTGCTTAGCAACGCTGCAATAATTTCATATGGACAGCAAAGTGACTGAGTTATACATGTACCTGTATCCTTTTCCAAATTCTTTCCCCATTTAGGTTGTCACATCATGTTGAGCAGAGTTCCCTGTGTTGTACAGTAGGTTCTTGTTGGTTAAAGAATCACCTCTNTGGCGCCTGTCAGCACACCCTTCTTCAGAAAAGACTAACACAGAGCTTCATAGAGGAAAATAAGCTTTTAAAAAAGGAAAATTGGCCATGATGGAATAAATGAACATGAAGCGTGAGAAGGCCTTCTAAGATCACCTTTTCTTTTTTTTTTTTTTTAACTTTTTCTTTTATATTGGAGTGTAGTTGCTTAGCAACGCTGCAATAATTTCATATGGACAGCAAAGTGACTGAGTTATACATGTACCTGTATCCTTTTCCAAATTCTTTCCCCATTTAGGTTGTCACATCATGTTGAGCAGAGTTCCCTGTGTTGTACAGTAGGTTCTTGTTGGTTAAAGAATCACCTCTTTTTAATGGTGGAATGAAGTTAACTTTATCAGTACCCCTAGAAGTACTTCTTATTATATGCACCTATTGATCAAATTATTAAGGCAAATGTGCTGGCCTGAGAAAATGACATTTTTTCGGGGGCCAGGATAATATGTAAAGAAAAGAGACTGCTCCCCCCTTTTTTTTCTATCTAAATAAATGATTCTATCCAACAAATGAGTTTAAACACTGTAAATAAATGATCACCTTGTACTTTTAAAGGATTGTCAGTGTTTCCACTGGAAATGACCCATTTTCTGCGGTTTGCAACTTGGTGCCATTCACAATTTGCTCGAGGCTAACAGACTTGCCCTATTTCATTCAAAAGCTTAGGTTTCAATTGATTCAGTCATGAAGCGATGCAAAAATGAGAAGGTTGGTTGTTCTGACGCGAGGAGTAAATCTGAGGCTTTGACTCTAATCAATATTAACTGACCACTTTAGGGTTTATAAAGGAAAGAACCTCTTCTCTAGAGGGTAATTGAACAGAAGAGTCTCTGATGACTGTATCCATTCCTTTTTATGAGGATTTTCACTACAGATGGGATGTGTGACTAGGTTTGCAAAAAGCCTAAGGTTTGCAGAGAGTGTTTACAGGCGACCTTGGGAAGGTTCTGTAGGACCTACTTCACAGGCTAGTACTCGTTTTTCGTATTAGCTGTATGGTTTTCAGCTGGAGCTTGACATCTTACAAAGAAAAGGCCTCTGTCTTATTAGGTTTTTTTTTTGTGTGGCTTGTGGCTACTTAAACACAAGATTTATTTTCAAAAACCCATAGCCATGTAATATTTATTGGCCATTTGACTGTAAGCGATTATTCTGGAAATTTGGAGGGAGAGAGCCTTAGGAGGAGGGATTTAAATGTAAACTCAGTTCATGGTACTAAACTTCTCAGCTAGATTTTACCTTTATTCCATCTCAGAGTAGCAGAGCAATCTTGCTCTTTCAGAGGAGAGGTTCTGAAGTAATTGGAAATGAGGGTCCCTCCAGATTTTACATTAATGCATTAGCCAGTAACATGGCACTATTATGAAGTTACATGGGAACAACTCAGTTTCGCCCATGGAAATGAATTACATGGGCTCTCTAGAGTCCCATCTGGGTAAAAACACAGACTGCATCCAAGGGCTGCTGTTTAATGTAAAATGAGAGTCAGATTCTGTAAGAAACTGCACTTTGACCTGGGTAGCAATAAAGGTCCCAGAGCACCTTTGGCAACAATAGGGTGAAAATTCTAGGACTTTGGCCAATTTCCAAATGGTGGAGTCCGACTTCCCATCTGCTTAATGTTTCCTCTGCCAGTCCAAGTGGAAGAGGAGGTCACTTTCTAGCTTTTAGGATTTCAGAATATTATGGAGTGATCCTCTAATGAGTCAGTGAGGCACACGGTACATGCCATCCCCGATATATATCTCTTAGTGGTGATGTGAAATAGCAATGAATTCTGACTTATGTAAAGTGATTCACAAATTCTAACTTAAAAGCTGCAGTTCAAATATAAGTCTAATTTCATCAATTAGTTGAAGGATCCACTCAAACATGTTGATTCCTGTTGGAAAATAAATGTTCTCAAGTGTGTGGAGCATGTGTTTCTGGGGTTGGGGGTGAGGGCTGAAGATGAGAATCCATTTATGTTACATATTGCTGTTTGTTATTGTTTAGTTGCTAAATTGTGTCCAACTCTTTTGCGACCCCATGGACTACAGCTTGCCAGGCTCCCTGTCCATGGGATTTCCCAGGCAAGAACACTGGAGTGGGCTGCCATGCCCTCCTCCAGGGGATCTTCCTGACCCAGGGATGGAACCCCGGTCTCCTGCATTGGCACGTAGATTCTTTACCATTGAGCCACCAGGGAAGCCCAACCTCAGATACAGTTAGCCATGGAGACAGTCTTATTGATTCAATGAAGACAATCCCAGCCCCTGACTCTAAAATGGCTAAAATTACTGTTTCGGATCGCTGTGACTTGGAAGAACAATTTGTTTGCACGATGACATGAGGAGATGAAAATGCGTGTGTTCTGGCAAAGTTCCCTCCACCCTGATGCCTAGTGCCACGAGGATTTTCACACACACACACACATACACACACACACGCACAGAGGCGTTAATGAGTGGGTCTCAACTACAACATGAACTGAGATACCACAGCAATGGGATGAAGATGGTTTCTGCACCTGTGAGCTGGAAGTCATCACCTGTTCCGCTGTGGCAGTTGGCCTGGTCGTCATCACACTCATCTACCAGATTCCCATTGGGAGTGGTCGGTCCAGCTGTAGGCGCTGAAACAAGATCCAAGGATTATTTTCTCACACCTCTGAAATGTATTCTCCAGCCCCCTGGTTGTTGACTCTGCTAATGCTTTTGCAGAAAACTTTAATCTGCCATAGGAAGGCCAGGAGGGTGGTGTGCCTGCCTCTCTTTCAGGAGTGGAAGATACTTGGATTTTGCAGAAGGCACTGGGGACTGCTCTGTTTTGGTATTTGATTCCTATCTCCTTGGTAGACTTGTCTGCCTTCTCATTTCATATGTTGTTATCTACATAAACATCCTTTTTCTGAAAAGTTCCTGAATTCTCACCGGTTATTTATTCATGACCCTGGAGTTGAGAATTTTGATGATAGAGGTTTTGCTTGAACTGTTTTCCTTTCATTTTCAATGTGCTTGAGGAATCGATTGTCATGAATTCTTTTATATTCTTGATATTTACTCAGTTTATCTTGTAATTTTTTTCCCAAAAGGGAGTCTCAGCCTTCACTTTTAGTACAATATTGTTCTTATTTATTTTTTTCGCAGTGACTCCACTTCCCTATAAGTAAGCGCCTAGGCTTGTGAGTGCTCCCTCCAGAGCAGGTGTCTGGGAGCTCCCGGGGTCATGTTACCTTAACTCCTGGGGGACCACATTCCACTGCCGGCAGGTATTCCCATAGCTCTGAGTTTGTAGTTGAAAAGTAGCCAGCATTAATCAAAGACTGCTTTTGAAGTTCTTTACATTTAGTTCCATCTATTTTTTTTTTCAGCCTGTTCCTCATTTTTGCAATCTGTTTAATATTTTACAGTTTTCGGCATTACATTTCACTTTACAAGACTTGAGATAATGGACAGTTCTCTTGATGTCTGAGAACCAGACAAGATGCTGGGAGTAGGGGGGAGGCAGGGGTCTGTTCTCTAATAGCTTCTGGCCAGTTGGAATGTGCTGGTTAACTGCTGCTTTCTCAATAAAAATTTGACACAGTTTTTCACTGTACAGAAGGACTGAGCAGAGTTATAACAAATGGAGAAACATAGCTAGTTTTGAGGTACTCAACTGCCTAGGACACACATCAATAATTGCTAGGAAATCACCACATATAGGTATTGTCCACACTGTTTAGGCTACAAACTGGACTTTGGAAACTGTATAGGGTTCTGCTCATTGCTAACATTGAATTGATAGCATCCTCTTCAGCAATCTTGATGTTTGCCTTTGCTAAGCTGCCTTTGTGCCACTTTTAAACTCTCTATTCATCTTGCTGGTTTTTCCACATTCCTTGTGGTATTATAAAGAAAGAGTTTTACATTGGACGTGGCCCAGGGTAGTACCTGGATTNCCTCCACCCTGATGCCTAGTGCCACGAGGATTTTCACACACACACACACATACACACACACACGCACAGAGGCGTTAATGAGTGGGTCTCAACTACAACATGAACTGAGATACCACAGCAATGGGATGAAGATGGTTTCTGCACCTGTGAGCTGGAAGTCATCACCTGTTCCGCTGTGGCAGTTGGCCTGGTCGTCATCACACTCATCTACCAGATTCCCATTGGGAGTGGTCGGTCCAGCTGTAGGCGCTGAAACAAGATCCAAGGATTATTTTCTCACACCTCTGAAATGTATTCTCCAGCCCCCTGGTTGTTGACTCTGCTAATGCTTTTGCAGAAAACTTTAATCTGCCATAGGAAGGCCAGGAGGGTGGTGTGCCTGCCTCTCTTTCAGGAGTGGAAGATACTTGGATTTTGCAGAAGGCACTGGGGACTGCTCTGTTTTGGTATTTGATTCCTATCTCCTTGGTAGACTTGTCTGCCTTCTCATTTCATATGTTGTTATCTACATAAACATCCTTTTTCTGAAAAGTTCCTGAATTCTCACCGGTTATTTATTCATGACCCTGGAGTTGAGAATTTTGATGATAGAGGTTTTGCTTGAACTGTTTTCCTTTCATTTTCAATGTGCTTGAGGAATCGATTGTCATGAATTCTTTTATATTCTTGATATTTACTCAGTTTATCTTGTAATTTTTTTCCCAAAAGGGAGTCTCAGCCTTCACTTTTAGTACAATATTGTTCTTATTTATTTTTTTCGCAGTGACTCCACTTCCCTATAAGTAAGCGCCTAGGCTTGTGAGTGCTCCCTCCAGAGCAGGTGTCTGGGAGCTCCCGGGGTCATGTTACCTTAACTCCTGGGGGACCACATTCCACTGCCGGCAGGTATTCCCATAGCTCTGAGTTTGTAGTTGAAAAGTAGCCAGCATTAATCAAAGACTGCTTTTGAAGTTCTTTACATTTAGTTCCATCTATTTTTTTTTTCAGCCTGTTCCTCATTTTTGCAATCTGTTTAATATTTTACAGTTTTCGGCATTACATTTCACTTTACAAGACTTGAGATAATGGACAGTTCTCTTGATGTCTGAGAACCAGACAAGATGCTGGGAGTAGGGGGGAGGCAGGGGTCTGTTCTCTAATAGCTTCTGGCCAGTTGGAATGTGCTGGTTAACTGCTGCTTTCTCAATAAAAATTTGACACAGTTTTTCACTGTACAGAAGGACTGAGCAGAGTTATAACAAATGGAGAAACATAGCTAGTTTTGAGGTACTCAACTGCCTAGGACACACATCAATAATTGCTAGGAAATCACCACATATAGGTATTGTCCACACTGTTTAGGCTACAAACTGGACTTTGGAAACTGTATAGGGTTCTGCTCATTGCTAACATTGAATTGATAGCATCCTCTTCAGCAATCTTGATGTTTGCCTTTGCTAAGCTGCCTTTGTGCCACTTTTAAACTCTCTATTCATCTTGCTGGTTTTTCCACATTCCTTGTGGTATTATAAAGAAAGAGTTTTACATTGGACGTGGCCCAGGGTAGTACCTGGATTAAATTGAAAAAAGTAAAATGTGATTCTTTTAAAATTTTTTTTAATTAAATTTCCTTTTTTTTTTTTTTTGGCAGTGTGGGGATAAGCATATGGGATCTTAGTTCTCTGACCAAGGATTGAACTCATGCCCCCTGCAGTAGAAATGCAGTCTTAATCACTGGACCACTAGGGAGACCCCCAAAGTGAGGCATTTTGTTGTCTAATTTTACTACTTGAAAATATTTTATCTTCTGTGGTCCTCTAATTGTTTCTTAAATACAAGTCCTAGCCCCAAATAAGCTAGCGGCCCTAGGGATGGCTGGGTTGTACCTCATCCCTTTTTCCTATCCCTTTAGGCATCTCCTGTAGAACAAGGTACAAAGTTGATATTTAATAAGGGCCTGTTAATCATTTTAAGGAAGAAGAAAAACACTCCTTTTCACCAACTGTGTTAAAAAGCTTGGACAGTTCTTTCCCTGGATGCTGGTTCCTCACGTGGCTTGGGGCAACTTCCCCACTTTGCTGAGTGCCTGTGAACATCTGTAGTCAATCCCTTCACCACCATCGTGACCTCAGCACAGAGTTGACACTGGCAAACTGCCACCAGGCCCGGTCTTTTCAACCATCTATTCATTCCACCTCCTAAATCAGTGTTGCTTCCCAGAATCCAGGCTAAAGTCCTGCATCAGAGCAGCAGAGGTGGTTTTCCAGGTGACCACACTGCTCAGCACACTGAACCAATATCTACAGGGAGTTCGGTCTGCCCCCACCCTCTTTTTTCCCAGGTGTCTTTGCCGATGTCCTGGAATATGGTCATTCACAGTCTGTGTTGACAGTGATGGGATAATTCAGGGGTCCTGGGACATAGCCACAGATATGGAAACAGCTACCCAATAAAGAATGGGAGATAATGGCCTGCTTTTAAATAAACACATAGGAAAGCAGCTATGAATTATTTACTAGGATGGTGATTTATAGCTTAAGATTCTTTAGTGCCTAAGAAATGTTTTATGATATTTAATGTGCTCAGGAATGTAATTATATTTGGGTAGCTTGAAACACAAATAATTTTGAAATCCCAAGAAGGTGATATTTAAAAAGCATCCTTCCAAACAACTTTGAGCATATGTTCAGTGGATTAACACCTGGGTACCAACAATAGCCATTCTTTGTGCTAACCTAGAGGAAGACCTTTATGGGGATGAAAATGTTAGTATAAGGTTACTCATTTATGCCCAAATCGAAGGCAGATGGGAATTCCAGTGCACAAAAGCATTAAATAGTACACTGAGCAACCATCATATGATTTTTTTAAACATTCATCTCATTCATTGTGTGATTTAAAAAAAACGCAGAGGAAAGTGCAGTTCTGGGGTCAACGTGAGAACTGAATTTGTCCCTGACCTTCCTATGATAACCTAAGTTTATGCAGTCGTATCTTTAAACAGACACCATTGTGTATCACATACGTTATGTGATGTAAAGTTTGGTGTCTCTGCAGCAGTCTGAGAAATTTATCCAAAACAATGTCTCAACGTTTCGGTCTGTCAAACGCTGCTTCCTGCTAGTATGTGATGGTAGTCAGCACTGCAGATGGAAATTTGGACCAGACACAGGCCTCTGAAGAACTCTAAGAAGGTCAAGGAATCCATGGTTGCCAGGGGTTGAGGGATGATGGGGATGGAGAGGGTCTGCTTGAGCTGCTAGAGGGGCTTTCATTTTGAACCCAAAGAAATCTTTTGTAATTAGACAAAGGCTGATTGCATACGCACCTGTTAACTACAACTACGTACAAATGCCAGACTTGTTTATAATGGTGAATTTTGTTATGTGAATTTCACTACACATCGTTTTTTAAAAACAGATCAGAGAACACCCCTCCACCCAGGATCTGAGGAGTGTTATGCAAACAACCCCTACAAAAGCAAGAAGCAGAAGCACTGCTTCGTGCCGCTCACCGGGTGATGAGCCCTGCACACAGGCAGGCACAAGAGACACAGGATCATTTGGGGGAAAGGCGGCAATCTGCAGCAGCACCGTCGGGGCCATAAGCATGTGAAAAAGGACAGAAAGCATCTAGGGAAGCAAGTTGGGCTTACCTTCCACCTCACAGCCCAGCAGCTCCATTCGCAGCCCCAGTCCGCCGTGAGTGGCTCTCTCGGGGTAGATCCTGATGAACCGTGTGGAAAGGGGTGGAAAGGTCCGCAGCTCAGGTGTATCATAGTTGTTGTTGCCTTCAAAAGACTGTGAAGAACGAGAACCAGCAGGTATTAACAAACCTCCCTTTCAGCAGAAGAGTTTGTCCTTGAGGACTCTTGGGCAGAAAAATGGGCCTCATTCTACCACTTCACAGAAGGCTGACATTCCTACATGAGAATGGAAAAAAAACAATTGAATCTTCTCTAGGAAGTGACAGATGTTCCTTCTCAGAAACTCTGGAGGCTGCACTGAGGCTAGACCAGAAGCTAAGGATTTAATGAGACACATTTTTTAAATGATAGGCTGATGTGCCTGGAAGAAGTGACAGTTTCACCATTTCCTTGACGTGGAGGAAGAAAACTCAAGAAAGGAGCCTGCCTCTTCTCAGAGCTTATAATTGAGATTGTGTTTCCAATAACAACTTCTCTTACATTCTCTTGGATGAGCGGGTCCTGGTTTTGCTAAAACTCTCCTCAAGAAGTGTAAGGGGGCTTCCCTGGTAGCTCAGTGGTAAAGAATCCGCCTGCCACTGCAGGGAACACGGGTTTCATCCTTGGCCTGGGAAGATCCCATATGCTGTGGAACCATGAAGCCTGTGCTACAACTATTGAGCCTGTGGTCTAGAACCTGGGAGCTGCCATCACTGAGCCCACAGGCTCTAGAGCCTGAGCTCCGCAACAAGAGAAAGTGAATATAGTGAAGTCGCTCAGTTATGTCCGACTCTTTGCGCCCCATGGACTGTGTAGCCTGCCAGGCTCCTCTGTCCATGAAATTCTCCAGGCAAGGATACTGGAGTGGGTTGCCATTTCCTTCTCCAGGAGATCTTCCCAACCCAGGAATAGAACCTGGGTCTCCCTCACTGCAGGCAGACGCTTTACCATCTAAGCCACCAGGGAAGCCCGCAGCAAGAGAAGCCACTGCAATGAGAAGCCCACACATGGCAACTAGAGAGTAGTCCCCACTCTCTGCAACGAGATAAGGCCCATGCGGCAATGAAGACACAGCACAGCCCAAAGCAAATAAGTAAGTAGATTAAAAAAAAAAAAAAAAAAAAAGCAGCTCAAGAAATTCCTTTCCTGGAGGAGATAGTAAATTTCACATGGTGCAAGTGCTGTGTTACCAAGAACTTGGGTGATTCCAATCCCCTGGAACTGCTGTTGACTTACGCAGTCCCGCCAGTGGAGACACCTGTAGATAAAAGAACTCATCTCAGGAAAGTTACGGGGTCCTGCTCACTAAACGATGTTCGGATGCCTGGTTGCCCTGCAGTGAGTGAAGTGCATTCCTAGCTCGACATCACTGGGGCATGTTCAGGAGACCAGTCGTTATTGCCCTGCTGCTGCAGGATTATTCTGCTCCCCCTTTTAAGCTGATGGGAAGCCCCTGAGTGGAATCATCGGAAAATGGAGCAATGGCTTAGCTTGTTTTCTTTTTCAAGAAATGGATAAGCCTCTCTGTATCCTCCTATCCCAGTATCCTTCCTAACTTTATCCAGAATGGGAAGAGGGGAAGGGATCAGAAAAACCAAATTGCCTTGTCACTAGGACTGTTGTTTTATATACTGAGCACCATGTGATGCTTATTGATGCAAGGCATCGTTCTACAGGCTTAAAACGTATTAACGTAATCCTCAAGACAATTTCAAGAGGTAGGTTCTATTATTGTGTGTGTGTTCAGTCACTCAGTCATATATAACTCTTTGTGACCCCATGGACTGTACCCCGCCAGGCACCTCTATCCATGGGATTCTCCGGAATACTGGAGTGGGTTGCCATGCCCTCCTCCAGGGGATCTTCCCAACCTAGAGATCAAACCCACATCTCTTACGTCTCCTGCACTGGCAGGCTGATTCTTCACCACTGAGCCACCTAGAATTAAATTAATTGGCCTTTTCCAACTCAGAAAATCCTCTAGGAATCTAGAAGTACAGGTCTCATACCTATCTGCTTCTCTCAATTAAAGTTCCTTCTATCATTTTCAAGAGTAAATTCACTACTGGGGGCCCTTGCCTTCTTGATAGAACTGCAGTTGCTGCCAGTAATTGAGAATCTGACGGATATCATTGTCAGGCCCAATTAAGTGTTGTCAGTAAGACACTAATTATAATGAAAACAGTGTTACTACACAGGCAAGTTCTATCTACATTAACATAGCTCCAACATTCCTAGGAGAAAAGCACTTATATCTGTGGAATTCCAGCTTCTTCTCCTACTTTTCATGTAAATACATTACAAAGGTCATCAGTGATGAGCTGGAAAGAATATTAGCAAGGAAGGATCACATGGAACTGGGCTAAGTTTGTTAACATAACATTGTTTACAACATAACACTGTTTACAACATGTCTTTCTGTCCTTTTACCAATTATGCTTTAGAAGAAGAGGGCTTAGAGTGTTTAGATATATTTGCTCCTGGAAAGACTAGTTGATTCAAAGACTCTGATGTACCTTGTCCATCATGTACTGTTTAGGTGTAGGAAATAAGGAGAGGGCATAAAGGATTCCAACTCTATCAAGGTGCTGTTTCATATCATAAAACAGACTGTTCACTTTACCATTACATAAAACATACTTGGCATCCTAAACAGGTAACCTTTACTTGCAAGTTCAAATATAATATGTTTTAACTATCTTTGTGCAAAGTTACAAATACACACTGCTCCTAAATGTATGATTTAACCAGTTTCCTTTTTCATCTTGAAAATTTTATTCCAGGGGAAGGACATGTTAGGAATCACTTATTAGATGCCCTGCCAACGATTTAGAAGCTTTTATGGTTTAAATAAGGGGCTTCCCAAGTGGCACTAGTGGTAAAGAATTTGCCTACCAGTGCAGGAGATGTAAGAGACACGGGTTTATCCCTGGGTCGGGAAGATCCCCTGGAGACTGGCATGACAATCCATTCCAGTATTCTTGCTTGGAGAATCCCATGGACAGAGGAGCCTGGCAGGCTATAGTCCATAGGGTTGCAAAGAGTCACACACGACTGAAGTGACTTGGCACATAGCACATGGCTTAAATACATAGGAACATGATAATGATGGGTAAAATCATATTTTAGGAATAAGATCTGACACTTTCAACCAATCTTGAACAGAGTATTTTTGTTACAGTTGAAAGCTGGGTGCTGTTGGCTTCTTGAGAAGGCTATACGTGATATCCTACAAGGGAGTGATAGCTTTAGAGTTGACCTCAGATGAGTGGATAACAAAGGCCAGTGAGCACAGGGCGCATCCCACCCAGAGCATATGGTGGCCTGTTTTCCTTCCCTCTTAGAACCCTTGTGCTGAAGAGCACGTCACAACAGTACCCACTGCCATGCGACTGTGGCAACCTGTTGATTTGCAGCATATTCACACTTGGTGCTAAAGCCACAGGGCTCATGACTCCTCCGAAAAGACTGGCTCTTAGGGGAACTCCAGTTTCTGATGTTTATTTTTACTTTTTCTTCCACCAAAACAAGAGGGGCAGACATAAAAGAGGAAAATGAAAGGGACACCAAAGAAAGTAGCTGCACATGGATTGAAAAAAAAAAAAAAACTGCAAATGTTTTAGAAACCCCAAGTTAACTAGGAGTGAGGTGGGAGAGGAATTCTCACATTTCTGAGCAGCATCATCCCTCTCGGTGCTCTGCCCACTGGAGCAGGGCACAACATGTGGGGACAGCCTCTGCAGAGCCCCCACATCTGGGCAGAGTGGGAACTGGCTGCATGGCCCAGCTTTGCTTCCTGCCTGCAAAGCCTTTGGCCCAGGTGACTGTATTCAGCCATAAGCCCACAGTCCCATTCTCTCCCAGTCCCCAAATCTTTTCACAAAAGGAGTAGATCCTCAGCAAAGCAGGGGTGAAGAGGCTGGGACAGAAAGGCCAACTGAGCTGGTGGTGAGAAGTATCATTGCTGCTGCTGCTAAGTTGCTTCAATCATGTCCGACTCTGTGCCACCCCAGAGATGGCAGCCCACCAGGCTCCCCCGTCCCTGGGATTCTCCAGGCAAGAACACTGGAGTGGGTTGCCATTTCCTTTTCTAATGCATGAAAGTGAAAAGTGTAAGTGAAGTCACTCAGTCGTATCCGACTCTTTGTAATCCCATGGACTGCAACCCACCAGGCTCTTCCGTCCATAGGATTTTCCAGGCAAGAGTACTCGAGTGAGGTGCCATTGCCTTCTCCGAAGTAGTATCATTAGCTGAATACAATACCCACATAGAGTTCTACATGCAGAACTGAATTTCTGAGGACTCTTCCTTATTTCAATCTGAAATCAGTTAATCTGAAACTTAGCTGATTTCTGAAAATAACTTCCTTATTTAATCTGAAATCAGTTTCCAGGTCATCCAGTATACTTGGGGTATCCTTTCCAGGTTGGTGTTCTGTGCCCATGAAATGCAAATACATGTAACCATGAGCCCCAGAAAACCATTATCACTAAAGGATACTTGTGTTAAAAAAGAAAAATTATACCACATGTTTTGGGGAAGGTTGGAATATGTCTTTTTTCACTAGATCATCAAAGGGCAGCTGCTTTTTAAAAGGTTCCAATGTATAAAAAATAGACTTAAGCATTATTCATGATAGCCAAGTGTTAGAAGCAATGAAAGTGTTCATCAATGAATGGACAGATACCCAACATGTGGCCTGTATATGCGATAGAATATTATTCAGCTTTAAACAGAAATGAAATTCTGATCCACACTACAACACTGGCTGAACCTTGAGGACATCGTGTCAAGTAAAACAAGCCCATCACAGAGGCTAAATTTGTATGCTTCCACTAACAGGCTGCTGCTGCTGCTGCTAAGTCACTTTAGTCGTGTCCAACTCTGTGCGACCCCATAGACGGCAGCCCACTAGGCTCCCCCGTCCCCAGGATTCTCCAGGCAAGAACACTGGAGTGGGTTGCCATTTCCTTCTCCAATGCATGAAAGTGAAAAGTGAAAGTGAAGTCGCTCAGGCATGTCCGACTCTTCCACACCTCATGGACTGCAGCCCACCAGGCTCCTCTGTCCATGGGATTTTCCGGGCAAGAGTACTAGAGGGGGGTGCCATTGCCTTTTCCAGCCAAATTCATAGAAACAGAAATTGGAATGGTGGTTGTTAGGGGCTGGAAAATTATTGTTTAATGGTGAGGGAGTTTCAGTTTTGCAAGAAGAAGTTTTAGAGATGGGTTTGCACAACAATGTGAATGTAGTTAACACCACTGAACGGGTACACTTAAAAAAAGGTTATGATGGGAATTTTTCTGTTATGTGGATTTCAGCCCAATTATGGGCTTCCCTGGTGGCTCAGTCGGTAAAGCAGCTACCTGCAGTGTGGGAGATCTGGGTTCAATCCCTGGGTCGGGAAGACTCCCTGGAGAAGGAAAAGGCAACCCACTCCAGTACTCTTGCCTGCAAAATTCGACGGACCAGGGGGGGCCTGATAGGCTACAGTCCATGGGGTCTCGAAGAGTCAGATACAACTAAGCAACTTCACTTTCATTTCTATGGAACTTTAGAAAATTGTACAACACTATAGAAATGAAAGACTCTTTCATTCAATAAAAATTTTTAAAAATACATGTAACAAGGGATTTGTGGTAGAAGGGGGCTGACAGCCGGTGCTCTCCAGGGACGATCAGAGGATCTTCGGAGGGAGTGCGTGTTCCTACGAGGTTACCCGGTGCCCATATCCCCGGACCCACTCTCACAGCCTCCCGCTCCCCGAGCCTTGAGTCACCTGCTGTTTCCTGAAGGAAGGAAAGGTGACCAGCGATGAGATGCTCAGCCGCACTTTTTGCATCCCATTCCTGTCTCCTCTGGCATCTTACAGACGCCATCCCTCGCCCCCGCAGATCCCATGGCTTTCAGGAAATGAGAGAGATGCTTCCGCAGGAAGAGGCCAGGGTCCTTGATTCAAGTCAAGGCCGCCAGGGAGCCGCCCGCCCCTCCCAGCGCCGCCCCCGCCCAGGGCTCACCTTGGCCTTGCGCTTGCTGTCATCCATGATCATCTGCCAGTCCGAGCCGTTGTTGCTGTACCCGATCTTGAATTTCCTCATGAACACCTTGTTCTCCCGGTGCTTGCCGCCCTGAATGATGACTCCCCGCACGATCTTCTCCTCAGCGAGGTCCACCTGCAGCCACTCGTTCACGTACGGGTGGGGGGCGGGGGGCAGGGCCCAGCCCGAGCGGCTGGTCACCAGGCGGATGTTTTCAGGCATCCAGTTCCTGTCCCCTTGATTGGACGCTGTGATCTGGGAGTCGGAAATAAGGCCCGACACCATGCCCAGCATTCCAGAGCAAGGATAATCTAGGCGGGGAACGGAACGGACAAACGTAACGTGATTTGAAGTCTCTATGCTGAGAAAGAGAATCCACCTTATTGAGTGAAAACAGGGACTGTCCCCATTCATGTACATTTGTAAATGTCTGGACCATCTGATATGAAACCAAAGCTCCGCCCCCCTCCTCTTTCTGCACTGCTCACCCTACACTCAACAGTCCAATTAAAAAATCTTCAATAACAACGGTCATTTCATCCTTTCTGAGTTCTTCCAAGTGTAAACTCAACATATTTACTGTCCCGTTGGTATCCGGAAGTTATTCTTAGATCAAGTACAGCCCATTAACTGACTGGACGTTCAGTTAATGGAGGGCTGGAATTGTGGAAATCAGTCATTCCAATAGCAGCAAAGTTGGCAAAACAAAAGCAAAACGATGATGAGGAGATGAGGAGAAAGAAAGTGCTTGAGGCAGCTTGAAGAGGGAGCAGGGTCCCCCCCATCCCAGGGTGCTGGGGGAGCCTTTGAAATGAATGCTTAAGGAGAGGGTCCATCTTCCCCCCTCAGTGTCCCCCCATCCTCCTTTCTAACTGCACCAGAACTTTGCAGTATCCCATCCTCACCTCAAATGTCCCAAGTTCAAACAAGAACAGTCCTTTCCACTCAACACTGAGTCTCTTTATCCAACTCTTCACTTTAATGGGTGGAATCACCCATCAGCTAGTTCCTGCATAGTTATCTTTGTCTTTCTTGATTTTCCATTTTCCATTCCTGTTCTGCTAACAAATCCTGTCATATTGTCATTAAAAAAAAGTGTCCTCGATATGCCTTGCGACCTTCTTTTGGCATCATCTGGATCTAAGGACTCAGGCTGACACGCTGAATGATCTCCAGACTACCCTCTCAAACCCCAGTTTTGAGTCAGCAACACCCATGTCACTTTTCATAACTTTGTTTTTACAGTGTCATTCTCATGCCCCAAAATCTTGCATTGCTAAGGAAAATAAACCAAAGGACAGATATTGCATGACTCTCCTGAAATGAGGTGCCCGGAAGAGTCAACTCCGTAAAGACAGAAAGCAGAATGGTGGTTGCCAGAAGCTGGGGGCAGGAGGGAATGGAGAGTTAGTGTTCCATGGGTACAGAGTTTCAGGGATACAGAGTTTGTTTGCGATAATGAAACGTCTGAAGGTGGATTGTGGAGATGGCTGCACACTAATGTGAAACTTGAAGGCAATTAATTGTAGACTTAAACGTGGTTAGAATGGTAAACTATGTTATGCATATTTGACCACAATAACAAGAGAAAGATCTCTGAAAAATCTCCCTGGCTTTCCATTATTTATGGTATGCTATAAAGCAGTCTCTCTCTGGCTTTCAACACCCTCATTTTGGCTTCATCTTATTTATCTAATTTTATTTCCTATTACTGATAGGAATCTATTTTCTTCCCATATACCATAGTGATAACTCTCATCATTGCCTTTGTTCAAAATGTTCCTGCTGCACCCTTATCCTCCTGTGGATGGAGGTAAGTTCTGCCCAAACATTCAAATCCAGCTTATGACTGTTCCTAAAAAACTTCTCAAATGACTCTTGCCTTTATCCTGAACTCTCTCTTCTCAGAAATATGCCTACATTTACAGGAAGCAGCACAGAGCTTAGCATTAAGCTATTCTCTCCATGTCTTAAGATTGGGAATCGTGTCCATAATCAGACTGTAAATTCCTCCAAGACCATGAACAGCATCATAAATCTTGCTAAACTTCTACAGTAGACCAAGGAGCTTCTGAGCAGAAGGGGAGTCTCAATCACTGATTAATTGATTAGTGGCTTCAGAACAAAATATCAAACACTTCAGTTATTCTCTTTTCAGAATTGTACATCTCCATCCAAGACATGCCAGGAAGAACTTATTCTTCTTTTTAACAACCCCGTTCTGCATAAATCAAAATTCAGCTGAAAATGTAACCATTGTAAATGAGAGGTATGTGTCTAATGCAATTAAGCCTTCTCTGTGTTATCTAGCTGACCCTTGAGAATGAATTAGACACTTTGTAATTCAGACATTTTCTGAATCAGATGCTTACCACCTGAGTTCTACAGTTCAGATCATGTCATTTCTTTACTTAAAAAATCAGTGCCTGCTCATCTCAGAATTATGCACCTACTTTCAACCTCGTGTGCCAGGTTTTTGGTACCATGGTCTTGCAGGCCTCTCCTCAGTGAAGGAGAACTCCCTCACCTCTGGGTAGTGGTACTTGGAGGCTTCCTCTCATTCTATCCCCTCCACTAAATAATTTCCCATCACTTTGCCCTTCCCACTATCTTAAAATTTTGACCTGTTTTCAAATTTTATGTTAAATATTCAATTTTTCTGATCTCTCCAACTAGACATGGTTTTCCTTTTCTGAGACTCTTCCTAGCTCTCCACCTGCACGTCTCATAGATGTTGACCATATTCAGTTCCTTGCTTGCTACCTGCCTCCCCAGATTTTAAGTTCTTTGAGGCTGTGAACCAAGTCATATTAAAAACTTTTCTATGTGTCCTTGTGCCCTGCTTTATCCATGGTATTTGCTCCACAAATATTTGTTGAATGAATCAGCTTATTAACACAATAAAAGGCAGCTGCCATTCTCCCCAAGCACCCTTTCCTGTAATTCAGCCGCAGTATTTGCTTCAGGCTGGGGTCTGGAAACCAAGAATAAATTCAATGGGGATTATAAAAAGATTGACAAAAGCGATTTTACTGAGGGTCTATGAAATTATAGCGTTAAAAATAGAAGTCGCATTTTTGGTCACTGTGGTCACACCTGTCTGACTCAAAACTGACTTTTGTGAAGAAAATGTGTAGCTGGTAATCCGTACCAGATGTTACCCTTCAGAGAAACACAAAATTAACTTGAATACTGTAAGGAGAGAAGAAGCTCTACCAAATGAATATCCCTTCTCTAATGCAGAGTTGCGGGGGCACGGTCCTTGCATCCACAAGCCTCCTGAGGCCAGCCTGCATCAGCCAACGCAGCCGTCCTGCAGTCAGATGGCCTCATCCAAGATCAAGGAAGAGGGGCCCTGACTTGCCTTTGACTCCATACCAGTGACTCACTTTTAGCCACGGTTAGGAGAAAGATTACACTAACAATTCAAGGTTTGAAGGAGATGCTAGGTTCTAGCTCTGTTCATCCACAGCAGGCTGGTTCAGTGTGCCTTGGTTAAAGCCTGGCTCCATCTCATGACCTTTGGAAACAGTGTTGCCAGATTTAGCGAACAAATAATCTAAAACAGTAACACCAGAAACCCAGGGTGCCAAACTAAATTCAAATTTCAAATGACAACAAATAATTTTTCAGTATGGTGGTGGTGGTGGTGGTTTAGCTGCTAAGTTGTGCCAAACTCTTTAGACCCCATGGACTGTAGCCCGCCAGGCTCCTCTATCCATGAGATTTTCCAGGCAAGAATACTGGAATGAGTTGCCATTTCCTTCTCCAGGGGATCTTCCCCACCCAGGGACTGAACTCACATCTCCAGCATTGCAGGTGGATTCTTTATGGAGCTTCCACTTGGAAGCCAGTTTGTCCCAAATACTGAATGGGGAACACACTTACACTAAAAAATTATTTGTCATTTATCTGCATTAAATTGAACTGGACATTCTGCATTTCACGTGGCAACCTTGTTTAAAAAGCTTAAAACCAATCCTTTATGGGAGAGGGAAGTGAGTTCTGTGATGGGGAATTAGGTGGTTCTTTTCTTTTTGAATTGAAACACAATCGATGGACATTACATTAGCTTCAGGTGTACTCCACAGTGAGTTGATATTTGCATATATTATGAGATGATTACCACTGTAAGTCTAGTAACCATCTGTCCCCATACAACGTTTTTACAGTACTATTGACCATACTCCTTATCCTGTGCAGTACATCCCTGTGGCCTTATCTGGAAGTTTGTAAACTTAATTCTCTTCGCCTATTTCACACATCCCCACCTCTTTTCCCCTCTGGAAGTGGTTATCTTCACTGAGATTATTTTACAATAAAATCTGTGAACTGAGACTTAACAGGAAAACAGAAATACTGGTCAATCAAATACTTAGTTAACTCGTTTTCAAGGAATGAGAAGACAATGACTGCATTTGATGGGTGAACCTGAATAAGCTAATTTAATCTTCCTTGATGACTCAGAAGGTACCTATGGATGTTGGAGGGCTCAAGATCATCCTTGCAAACTCTGCTCAACACAGGCACACACTGACTTCTGCAGAAGCCCCAGTTCATTAACTTCTGGTAAACAAAAAAGCCCACATGGTCTGCAGTGTGTTCTCGACAGCAAGGGCATCTTCACCAGTTTCTCTTCCAAAATGATGAAGTCTGCCTTGTCAAAATAATGCATATGCTCCTCTGCCAATCACCTACAAATCAGGATGACTTGCTCCAATTCTGTTCTCCTTATCTCTCTATATGGTGATCCATTGTTGTACACTATGATTATTACAGGATTGCTCTGTTTCTAGCAAATAATTTCTCAACAGAAAAATTGGGTTAGACCTTGGGAGCTCTGGAGACTTTCAAGTGATGTATCCACATGGTAACTTTTAATTCAATGTGTGTATGTGTGTGTGTGTTTTAATCCAGATTGAGTTGGGGCTTGCCTACTCTGGAGGAGAGGGTCAAAATTTTCAATCCAGTCACTTGTTTGTAGGAAAACATGGATAAAGCTGCAATTCATTAATTTGCTCATTCACTCGTAAAAAAAATAAGTGTGTCCAGCGTATTATGTTCCAGGCACACAGGACACAATGGAAACGAAGACAAAGATGACCTCTGCTTTCATGGAGCTTCCAGACCAAAAAGCCTCGTGCTTTTTTCTATCAGTCTCCACTGAAGGGATCATGATCTCTAAAAAATGAAAATTATCTCCTCTGGTAATACTGAGTAGACACTGATATCATTGTCTCATTAGAGGTTCTGTTTGCTGGGGCCTGTTGCAGATTCAACTGATTGAGCACAGGCACTGTTTAATATAACAGGTACTGTTTAGTGAGCACTTACTCTAAACCGAGTGTCATAAGCATCCTTCCCTTGTGGCTCAGCTGGTAAAGTATCTGCCTGCAATGTGAGAGACCTGGGTTTGATTCCTGGGTTGGGAAGATCCCCTGGAGAAGGGAAAGGCTACCCACTCCAGTATTCTGGCCTAGAGAATTCCATAGACTATACAGTCCATGGGGTCACAAAGAGTCAGACACGACTGAGTGACTTTCGCTTTCTCTTTTCACTTAAATCTTATTACAGCTGAATTAAGTTAGTCTTAGTGACCAGAAGATGGAGATCAGAGGGACCATGAATCTTGTCCATGGTCATTCAATCACTAAGTGGACAGCCTGGAGTGAAGCTTGGATATGTCTATACACTTTCTCTTTGTGTGACCATCATTATGACAGGCTGGCCTCTCTAAAAACCTGCCTTGACCAGTTATTTGGAGGTTGTAGTTGTCTTCTTAGAGAGAAAGTATCCGAAACATATTAGGGGTCATGATTAAGAGAATGGCAGTATGTAATTTGAAAAAAAAGAGCTACTTAAAATAATTGTAAAACAGAACAAATCAAATGTGAAGATATTAAAACATGGTATTTCAGATATCTGTGCTGTGCTAAGTCACTCAGTCATGTCTGACTTTTTGTGACCCCCATGGACTATATAGCCCACCAACCTCCTCTGTCTATGGGGATTCTCCAGGCAAGAACACTGGAGTGAGTTGCCATGCCCTCCTCCAGGGCATCTTCCCAACCCAGGGATTGAACTCAGGTCTCCCACACTGTAGGCAGATTCTTTAACGTCTGAATCAACAGGGAAGCCCATGAATACTGGAGTGGGTAACCTATCCATTCTCCAGGGGATCTTCCCGACCCAGGAATCGAACCAGGGTCTCCTGCATTACAGATGGATTCATTACCAGCCGAGCTACCAGGGAAGCCCTACAGACATCTATGTTCACTTAAATAACTAGGCCATTCGACTGTTTTTAAAAATCCAATAGTTTCCCTTGTTTATATATAAAGACTCATGCTTCAGGCTTAAACAAGTATTTTATTTAATTAAAAGGAGAGCCAGAAATTCAGAATTCACACTAATGGATTTATGAAGTTTACCTTTTTTTTTTTTTTTGGGTACAGTGACATGAGAATAGATGGGAGGAATGGGACAGAAATTTACAAGTAGTCGTTTACATTTGTAATGCCCTGAAAATGACCTAGAACCTTCTCTCCTGTATCTGCTGATCAAGAATAAAGCCAAGGTTATATCTAACCCTACACTGTCCCTTTTCTCCCTCCAAACCTCTCTCCACCCAATGCCTGCCTCCAAGGCCTTGGACTTTCTAAATATTTAGATTCTAAAACAATAAACAAGTCTGTCTCTAAGATGGAAATAAATAAAATTTGGGGAAGAGATCAAATGTCAGTTTTTACTTTCCAAAATGGGCTGTACTGTAAACAAATGTAATTTTTTTTTTCTCCTTAGTTAGCTTTCTTCAAATTGCTTGTAATTTCATGGAAAATTGCCCAGGTGATTTTTTTTCCCTTCAGAAGTCAGTACTTTCCTTCTCTAAAAATAATTGTACTAAAGAGGATAAAAATAAAAACCATAGTGTTGGTGTTCATGGAATGAGATATTAAATGCTCTCAATATGTATACTAATATCACATGAAAGATATTTGACAGATTTTAAAGGTTGTTCACTTTTAGTTCCTTTGTAGTATAAGTTACTGATTCTGTTTTTGAAGTTGTTTTGCATTCTATGGAGGTTACATTGTACTTTTTTTTCATGAAAAATTTGTAGTTTACTTACTTACATGGAAAGGTATTTGAAATGTGCTATTTACTTCAGAAGACAGACCAGATGCACAGGAGGAGTAAGAGCAATACTGGTTGCCATAGAAACACAGTGAGACTAACTGGATCCTTCTACTTCCTGCTCCGTCCTGACCTGCCTACCTTTTTAGCCACTTAATGGCCCAGTACCTCATCTTCACCTCTCAAGTGGATATAATCCACCTACTTGTTCCAAATTTAAAAGAGACTCTTAAAGTCCTATTAACATCAGAAGAAACAAACTCCAAAACAAGAAATATTGACAAATCGATTTCTAATATTGATGTTAGTATATGCATTCAGTGAAAGATAGACATGTATTGAGCCAAAACCTAAGAGAAAGTTGTCAGGGCAATTAGTGAGTAAAAGGGGAATAAATTAACTCCATAAATTAAACTCCTCCTGAACTGTCGCTAATGAGGTCACCTCTAGGCTTCAAGATTAAAAAGACGTGTATACACTACCATGTGTAAAACAGATAGCTAGTGGGAAGCTGCTGTACAGTACAGGGAGCTCAGCTCAGTGCTCCGTGATGGCCTACAGGGTGGGATGGGGGTAGGTGAGAAGCAGGGTCAGGTGGGAGGGGATATACGTATACATCTAGCTGTTTAACTTTGTTGTAGCAGAAACTAATACAACATTGTAAAGCAATTATACTCCAATAAAAAAAAGACAAAGCAGGTGAAGAACATTTCAAGCAACAATTATTTATTGTAAACCTACTAAGTAGCAGTCAGTATGGAGTAACAAGGAGATAGAGGATGAAAGGGAAGGTATTTGTCTTCCTGGAACCTGCCTAGTGGAAAGACACCACTTGTAAATACCTGCCACATGCCAGCCTGTGTAAGAGCTTCATATTCACGAGCTAATTCATTATCACAACAACCCTGAGTGGTGTACACCATGATGCCTGTTTTCTAGGTAAGATAACTAAGGCTTTGAAAGGTAGCAAAGTGCCCCAAGAAATAAGCCAGTGAGTAAGTAGTCCAAGTAGGATCTGAACTCACTTTTGTCTAAATCCAAAGCATATGCTCTTAATTATCAAATGAAAATGACCAACCCCATTTATATCAAATTACTCTCCCTATATTTAAAAGTTGACATAGATAAAAACCAGGTGATCTTCCATCTTACCTGTTATCTTGCAGCCATAGACTTCAAATCTCATGGAGATGCCAGTTTCCCAGGTCACAGGTTTGATTCGCACAAATCGAGTGATCAGGGGTTTGGGAAAAACTCCAATCACGACATCTGTGGGGTTGGTGTTTCCCTGAAAGATCTAGATGGAAAAAGAAAGGGCCCTTTAATAACAGACATTTCAAATGAAAAACAAATGCAAAACTATGTTTTCACAAGTGCCTGTCAAATTGTTTATAATCTCTTCATTGTTTACCATGGCTGAGGTGGTGTTAATAACTTGTCATGTTATTTTTCCAAATGATGGCAATCAGATAAGAACCATGTCTGAGACAGAATGTTGTCCTAATCATCTATTCAGTTTTCCGAGAGGATTTTTGTTTTTTATTTGCTAAGTTGTGTCCTACTCTTTGCAACCCCATAGACTATAGCCCACCAGGCTCTCCTGTTCATTAGGATTTCCTGGGCAAGAATACTGGAATGGGTAGCCATTTCCTTCTCCAGAGGATCTTCCTGACTCAGGGATTGAACCCATATCCACTGCATTGCAGGTGGATTCTTTACCGCTAAGCCACCAGGGAAACCATATAGAATATTGTCCTGATCAATTTTCCGAGAGGATGGAGCCTCTAAAAGTATTATTATAAGGATAGCATTTGTTAAAGGATGCGTGCAATTATCTAAAAACGTGGGAAAATGATTAACATTATCAAAAGAACTTACAGAATACAGTAGACATTTCATGGGAACTTTCACTGTTTTATCTTCCCAAGAATTTCTCAAAAGAGTGCTTTTTGGGTTCAATGTAGGATCTGGCTATTTGAAAATTCTAGGTTATGTTCAGCCGCAGGTCAAGGAGCTTCCTCCCTTTGAACTCCATTTCTTGATGGAAGATTTTATCCCTGATGTGAATGAATGATTTTAATTTTTTTTTTGGGGGGGGGGGTTGTTGGTAAAAGTATATGTCTGTGGTCAAGATCAAAACTGAATTATACCTAATATGTAATGGAGAATCAGTTTTACCAGGACTTCTGTTTCTCGTTTTAAAAATGAGTCATTTTCTTCTAAGAAAGATGAGGCAAGTAGCTGCAGTGTAACGAGTGCCAGTCACGAACTGGTTTCCCACAAGTATCCGTGGGGTCCACTCGGCCTGGGCATGATGCCACGCAGTGTCCTCTGGTGACGTCTCTGAGGAGCAGGGGGCTGTCTGCCACGTGGGACCCTCTGCCACTCGACTTGTCTCAGGTGGGACTGAAAGCCTCCTTGTCCCTGGATTTTACCCTAGCTTACAGTGGAGACCGCTTGTAAAAAGTACCGTGTCTCAGACACAGGCCCTGTGTACCGTGTGTAGCTAGAGCACCACGGGGGCCATCAGAGGCGCAGAGACTCCCTGGTGAGTCTGCGGAGGACTACCATCCCCCGGGAGAAGGAGCTTATGGGTCGGGCTGAAGTTCTTACTACATTTAGCCTAAGAGCCTTGCTCCATGGGAGGTGGTCAAGCATTTTGCTAAGTCGGATGTTAGCCGGATTCTTCTCTGGAGACGATGTGCTATCGGAATTTATCCCAGCCTGTGATGGCCTTTACTCACTTTTTAAAAAGAATATTTATTTACTTAGTGCTGCTGGCTGTGCTGGGTCTTCGTTGCTGCGTGGGCTTTTCTTCAGTTGCCACTTCTCCTGTTTTGGAGCACCGGTTCTGGGGCCCACGGGCGTCAGTAACTGCAGTGTGTGGGCTCAGTATTTGTGGTGCCTGTGGTACGTGGGATCTTAGTTCCCCGATCAGGGACTGAACCCATGTCCCCTGCATTGGAAGGTGGATTCTTAACCACTGGACTACCAGGGAGACCCTGTGATGACCTTCAGATTTCTGTCTTACTTCAGCAAATCTCTCTGGGGAGCAATATGTGTGAATACGTTTTTGTGTCCTGATGAATAATGGGGACCTGCCTGAAGGGGCAAAGTTTCCCAAGCCGGTGTTTCAAGGGCCAGGGGGTCCACTTCAGGGAGGGACCACAGGCTGGCTTACCTTGAGGACATTTTATGTTTCCCGAAGACCAGGTGAGAACACCTACGCCACCAACAGAAAAAGGCTGCTGGATCTGTGGTCAAAGGCCACTGTTGCTGAGGTGCATATGGCCAGCTCTTCCCAAAAAAAGGAGGGGAAGGGGCATGCCAAAAGACACCAAAATACAGAGCAAGGCAACAAGAGCTGGACTCCAGGTAGATGTGGGGATTTCATTCAGGTTCAGTGAAAGAGCTCAGACACACACCCGGTCTTTCCCTGGTCTTTTATTCTTTCTGCCTCCTATTCTAGAGCCCCTCTGTGTGCCAAGGTGACACTGATTGTGAGCTCTGTCCACGTCAGACACCCCCACAGCCCCAGTGTGCTCTCCCCACCCACATGTGGACAATTGTGGGCCATGGCTGAGGAGGGGTCTTGGATAAAGAGTGCTCACTGATTAAAGAGATGGCCTGAAAGCTGAGTCAGTCCTCCCCACTCTCTCAGGGTTCTTCTGTTTGTTGGTGTGTCCTTGGCGTTAGTGTTTTTTCATTTGTTTGAAACTAAAGCAGGCCTTCAAAAAAATGACTCCAAAACAAAAACAAGCCATGACACTCAGGGTCAAAATTTACTCAGTGGATCTGCACCAATAGTGACTGTGAGGGATTTTTTTCCCAAGATGCAGGATCCGCTCCATGTCCTCTAGGGCAGGACAGTGGCCTTGAGCTGGCCGGTCCACAGAACTTTCCTCCCACAGATGGCTGCATCTCTATGGCTGCGGCCTTCCTGCCTGCCCTAAGTGGGAGTGGCAGCTTTGCAGCTGGTCGAAGGGTAGTTTTTTCTTTCTTTCTTTTTTTCAGGCCTGTGGGATCTTATTTCCCCAACCAGGGATCGATGGATGTGCCCTCTGCATTGGAAGCCTGGAGTCTTAACCACTGGACCACCAGTGAAGTCCTTCAAAGGGTATTAATAGCCCTCTCACTTCACACCAAGGAGGCCTTTCTCAGTTCCAGACCCAGAAGGAGACATTTAAGCCCATACATGCTCCAAAGAGAGACAAGGACATGTTAATTGGTCTCTTCTGGAACCCAGAATTCCAAATTACCTGGATTTGTGCTACCATTCTCATCAATTCTGCATGTTTCACTCAGCCTCCAGGGCAAGCTTTTAATTTTGGGGAAATGGCAAGCACAAGCTCTCAGTAATCTCTTGATTAGTAATTCAGAGCAAGCATAACTTCAAATAAACAGCAGGCTGAGAAAAACATCTCAGCTCCAAATAATTCAGGACAGAGCGCCCGGGGGACAGGGCATGGTGTGGCCTCCTCAACAACAAAAAGCAGCGAAGAGGTGGCGTGTCGTTCGTGGGATCTGAGAGAACACCTTTAGTTCTGTTCATTTGCACAGAAGCAGCCAAACACACTTGTAAATTAGTTTGTGAGCCACAGAGAGTAGATGAAAAGGAGTCTTCTAAAACCAGCCCATTACAGAGAGGAAGAAAGAATTAATCTATGAAAGAGAATGAGGAAACACGGGGAGAAAGACAAAACAAAACAACTCCAAGGGTTCTGAGGGGACGGTGCTTATCCTATGCAGAGTCCATGTCCCCGTGGGAGGTTTAAAGCTATTCTTGAGTCTGAGTTAATTTGGCTGGTATTGACTTTTCTTGGAAACATCCGTATAATTTCCTTTTGGCTTCTGGATCTGGGAACATGAGACCCCTTGGTCAGATTTAAACTTCTAATTGCACTTTTCATTTTAAATCAATTCAAAAATAAGCCAGGCCAGACAGCAAGCTCCCAAACAAACAAGTAAAAATTGATCATCCATTTCAAAGACTGAATTAGTGGAGGAGGAGGAGGCAGGCAAACTTACAACAGGTTTATTTCCTTCTTTAATGGTGATCCAGTCTTCCCCGTTGGAGCTAATGTCTATTCTGTAAGTTTTGACGTAGTATTTCCTCCTGGTTTCCTTTGAAATGGCTCCCTGTGTCCCGACAGCAGTGACAAAGCGCAGAAGGCCCAGGTCTACCTACAAGACAATACAAGCCTGATCAGTTGCCCATCCTGATACCTCTGTAACGTGGAGCATCTTTTCCTGCAGGGACCACGATGTAGTCTTCCTCCACCTGGCATCAACAGACTCTAATTCCATTAGTATCGACAGCCCCAAGAAAGCCTTGGATATGGTAAGACAGCCACTGCCCTAGCTGGCAACCGCCAGGAAGAGAACTTTCTCATCCTTGCAACCGGCAACCAAGATTGCTTGATCCTTGAAACAAAAGAGAAAACCAGGTCCAATATCATATGACTGTATTTTCTAAGAGATTAATGATACTTTCTAAACAGCACATTAATAAATGTCATTTTATAAACAGAAAACCAAGACAAACAAGATAAGCGCCCCTCCTGGTTATGGAGAAGCCTAGACTAGAACTTGAGTCTCACATGGTCCCATTTCCCATTGCTCTGCAGCAACCTCCCTCCTTCTAAATAGGATGTGGACTGGAACCATCCTGACTCTGAAAACCCTTGTGCATGCTGGGCTTTGGGAAATGGGCCATCAATTTGTAATCTGGAATGGCCAGATCGTATTTCTGTATAATACAGAGATTTAAAGAAACAAAGCACAAATATTTGGCAAAATATTTCATAATGTTCACAAAAAGTAATTCCACGTTACGACTGATTAACACTAACAAGATATTTCAACTGTATATTCAGTAGTAAAAGGCTGTTTCCCCTAAAAATGGTGACAAAAACAATCCCCCCCAAACCCTAAGCCTACCCCCTTCCCCAACTGCAACGTCAGCATCCCGCTTTCCAGTTGCTACATGACAACCCAATTCTCAGGAAACAATATTTCAATTAACCCTCCAGTGCCCATGGGCCATAAACACCTAAACAATTTCCATTTTATGTACAACCTGTCTCCGGAAGAATGGCTACTGTCTTCCCCAAATTGATTTTTCCTGAAGGCCCTTGGAGCAGTTAAATCAACATGTTGCCAATACCTTCAAAACTGAACCAAGACCAAAACAGCAACAGCCCCACCACAGAGAAGCCAGCTTGAACACATACTATTCAACAATAGGAGATTTCATCTAAAAAGGAAGGGGATACTATTCAGTGTAAAACAATCTTTATTTCATTATCCTGAGTTTAAAGATGTAAAGTCCAGGCTCAAAATGCTTTTACCAGGTTTAAAAGAAAAAAGGAGCAAGCCTTTAACAGAAATACATATTTTAAGATGATAATGGTAGATATGGCCTAAATCTTAATTTAACAAATAAGTACTTATCCAACATATTTTTATTAAGTGCCTAAACTTGCTAACTGAAATTTGCATTTTTTTCAAATGTGAACCCTAACACTGTATGAATTTGTGTACACATTTCAAAAATGGGAAGCAGCCCCGTTTACCAGATTTAGCCAAGAAAAATACAAGATATTCAGTGAAATCTGAATTTCAGATGAATAGCAAGTATTTTTAAAATAAATACACCCCATGCAGTATTTGGGACACTAACAACAGGCTCATTGCTTACTTGAAGTTTGAATCTTACTGGGTGCTCTTTTCTGGATGTAGTCTGGCAACCCTCAGTCTAACTCTGTTCTGAACAAATAATCAGATGATCTTAGGTGGCTGCAAAACTCACTGATTTCTTAATGCTGCAACTTGAAAGTTAATGGCTACTCTAGACATGGATGCACTGAACAATTTCAACCGTTTTCAAATGCTCTCATAACACTTAGCGCTTTACTAACTGTCCACTGAGTCACACTCTCATGCCCAATACCCAATCCACTTCAACCTGAAGAGCCCTTAAAACCTTAACTTGCAAGGGACTGCGAAGCAGAGGTGTGCAAATAAACTCAGTCAAACCTACAGATGGCTCTTTGGTTTGGAAATGATTAACTTCCCCAGAGTGCTTTCCCGAGAGTGCATATGCAGCTTAGGCTGATTAGAAAGAGCTCTAGAACTTCATGCTCTGGTTGTCCTTTTCCTATTTTTAAAATTTTGTTCATAGGATAAGATAAGAAGTTAACTGGTGGTCAACTAGAAGAACGCTAGCACTAGAAACAGCCAACTTTAAAGGAAGGATCTATTGACTGGAATTAACCGGATGCCCAATGCAAGAAATGTCCAAAGTCACAAATCGAAAGGTCCCAAAGCATGTGCATGAATCACCCATAAAGAAGAAAAGATATGTTCTTTTCTTAACAGCAATGAAATGCATTCACAACCTCCCCTTGCAATTGCATGAAGTTTCTTGCTGTGCTTTCAAACTGCAGATTCTCTTACTGCACTGGGATACTTGAAATTTCATTTCATTTTTCTTTCTAACATTACTGCCACTGGGTTTAGAAAGAATGAATGACAACCAAATAATTATAGCTGGGACTTGGACCATCGCAATTAAAACTGAATGGTATCCAGAACTCTAACAAGACACAGCCCAGTACTGGAAACTCTCACTTGCAACACCATGAACTTCTCTTAAATCCTTTATCCCTGGGGACCTTCGTGGACTGCCCTAAAAGCGACACTCAGTGCCTAAGAGAGTTTGGGAGGAGATAGATATTAGCCTCAGAAGCACCACTGCTCACTCTGCAGGTATCTGTAGGGAGACCCAGAAAGACTTGCTGGGTGTTTACACCTTTCTTAGAGTTGAAGCCATCTTTGCTAATCATGACGTTGCTTTGGTGTACCTTTTTATTTTTTATGGGGTTCCCTAGTGGCTCAGACGGTAAAGCATCTGCATGCAGTGCAGGAGACCTGGGTTCGATCCCCAGGTAGGGAAGTTCCCCTGGAGAAGAAAATGGCAATCCACTCCAGTACTCTTGCCTACCTTTCTCAGGGTCGAAACCATCTCTGCTAATCATGACATTGCTGTGATCTACCTTTTTATTTTTTATGGCTGTGCTGCACAGCATTTGTGATGGTAGTTCCCTGACCAGGGATAGAAACTGCACCCTCTGCATTGGAAGCATGGCATCTTAAGCACCAGGGAAGTTTGAGATTTACCTTTTCAGTCTCACCTGCTACATCCACCTCCCTTCAATGTATCTTTCAGCCACATCAAGTATTTATTCTTCCTAAAAGATATGCCTTTTCTGCCTTTGCACCTTCACATATAAAGTTTTCTTGACTTAAAAGGACATTTCCTCTTTTCTTTGACCATACATGACTGTTTCCTCTTTTTGGCCTGGTTGGCAGAACAAGTTGTTTCTAACCTCATGATGTTTAGCGCAAAGCTCAGTTCTCCAACTCTTAAGTCAATATATTGTGTTTTTCCTGTACTTGCATCCAGACCTTTAAGATTTAAAGAGTATTTGTTTTTCTATCTAGAAAAGTGATAAGTGTCTATTAAAAATTCCTAAGATACAGAAGAGAGTAAAGAAGAAATTGCAATCTTCATCAGACCACCAATAGGAAATAACCCCTGAAAGTAGTCTTCCATATTTTTTTTCCCTTATGCAAAATATATGTGACTGTTGTGTATATGTTTTGTTATTATTGGGTTGATCAAAACTTTTGTTCAGGTTTTTAACCTGAAAAAACTTCTTGGTCATCCCAATACAAGGTCATATTACCTCTACGATTGATAACCTGCTTTTTGTTTAGTTTTATGGATATATTTCCATGGCAAAAATATTTTTCTATACCATCAGTTTCAGTGGCTTCTTGGTTGTAAAAATGCCATTGGTTGTAACATCATCTTTAGTCAGTTTGCTGCCTGTGAACATTTCTACTCCCCTTGATTGATATTTATCCAGTGAACACTTAGTATCAACTTTCCACTAAGTTCTGTATTAAGTGATGAAGATACAAAGAGAAGCAAGAATGGGAGACACAAACAAGATTATAGGAAGGGCCAGTGCATGGAGGAAGGGAGCTAGGGAGTTGGAGACATCTCACAGTTGACTTCCATGTCTAAGACACCTATTGAAGGATGAATGGTAGGAACTTACAAGTGGACAAAAAAGGGAGAGAATATTCTAGAGAAAAGGAGGAATGGGAAGGGCAGAGGCAAGGGGAAGGAAATGAATGAAAGAAATAACATCACTAAACAACCTAGCATGTTTCTTTCTCATCCCTATAGATATTATTTGTCAATAAATGGATTGATCTCTAAAGAGATTGTTCTCTGCTCATCTGGAAGCCAAAAGAAGCAGTTGTCATGAACACTACTCAAAATCTGGCCATCCTCTTAGTGGGTTAGCTTTCTGAATTCTGATGAGCTCACCCCAACCTCACAGTCTAACAGACAAGATTGGTGACCCAAGACAGGCAGCTGAAAAGACAAAGATACAACCCCCAGAAGTTCCATACAATGGCAACCCTCTGTGTTTTGGAGGGTTCATCGTCCTAAACAATATTTCCTTTCTTTCCGTAAAAATTTAGACGCACAATAACCATAATTAACCTGCTTTCCCTAAATGCAATCAGCCCTGTTCCCATCACCGTTTTCTTATTTTAAAAAGAATGCCATTGTTTCACAGCTGCTTTATTTTTAATTGAAAGATGGGTGTGATTTCACATCTGAGTTTGATGTACTTCTGTTTAACATGAAGGGTGATGTTGAGGGGATGTGATGATGGGGGGGGGGGGGTAGCCAGAGCTGCACATCAAATGCCTTCACTGGAATCATGGAAAGTCTCACTCCGTGTGTGAGTGTGTGACACAAACATAAACATCTGGTATTTATCTGATGGTCTGTAGGTGATTTGACACAAGCTTCCCAAACTCCTTTGGAGTTCGAGTGGCCACTCTCTGAGTTAGCTTATAACCATTAGCAGAAGTGACCCAGTATGACATCCTGTTTCCAATATAAATATAAAAGTCTAACACTGCCGGGAGAATGTCTACACCCACATCTTCTTTTCACTGTGCTCCCCATGCAAAGAGAAGACACAGCTAGACACAGTGGAGGAAAGTCCCCCTTTTATCCTGGGTGGGGAGAAGTGAATTAGTAAAAGAAAACAGCCATCCTTATCCCCTTCCGGGGGCGGGGAATGGTGGCCTACAGCTCCTGTGGATGATCTCCCCACCCTAACGCCCTTTTCCTTGTAAGATGTCTGCAGGTATTAACACACATGCACTTTATGGCCACAGCATTGTCTTAGTAATGACAGGAAACACATTCCCCAGATAAAAAGAAGTCAGGAGAGAGACACATTTTACTGGGAATCACTTGAGGACAGAGGGCACGTTTTTAGCATTGTGCAGTAAATCATCGTTGAAACTTCTGCAAACTGCGGGTCAAACACCAGCATGCAGCCTCCCAGCCATGCAACAAATATCACTGCTTCCTACAATAATACATAACCAGCTACGGGTAACATCAGAATGTGGAAAGCCTCATTTCTAAAATGAAAATCTGTCTTGCTCAATAAAATACTGTCCCTTGAGCGAACATTGGCAAGGGAGTGTTTCCCGGCGTTTAACATTCCCAAGACAGGTCTGTACGAGAGCCTGAAAAAATAAAAGACAAAGAATGGAAGTCTGATTAAAAACAGGAAAAATACTTTTTTTGATGGGGGGAGGTGGAGTGTGTTGGGTTCTTTTTAGAGCATCTCTGATGACTCAAAGAGCTGTTTAATTCATCACTAGACACTACAAGCTAAAGAAAATATTTTTAAGCAATTGTCTCATTTCCTCAGATAACACACATGCTTTCTGATAATGTCTGAGCAACTGAACATGGATGCTGTTCCAGGATCTTGGAGCTTAATTCACAGCACCTGATCACCGAATTCCTTGACTTGGGACCTTGGACTTTTTGCAGTTATGAATAGGCATACAGTCATTTTATAGTTGGTGACACAATTCTCTCTTTATGTATTTTTTTCATGATTAACATGTTACATAGGAAAAAAAACCTGATGACTAAAATTAACATTATTAATGGAAAATTTATAGGGCAACTCTTCTGTGTCAGGCATCTTTGTCCTCCGTCCTCAGTTGCTTCAGTTATGTTTGACTCTTTGCAACCGCGTGGACTGTAGCCTAAGAGGCTCTTCTGTCCGTGGGATTCTCCAGGCAAGAATACTGCAGTGGGAGTGCCATGCCCTCCTTCAGAGGATCTTCCCAACCCTGGGTCTCCTGCGTCTTCTGCATCGCAGGCGTTTCTTTTCTGCTGAGCCACTGGGGAAGCCTGTCAGGCATCTTATTAAGGGTTAGACTTAGATATATTATCTCTTCAGCTCTCAGCAGTCATACAAGGAAAAGGTTTTGTGGACAAAGGAACTGAGAAACAAAGTATACGAGTTCCTGGTTCAGAGTCACACACATGTTAGAGACTGATCCAGATAAATCTCTCACTTCCAGTCAGGTTGGTGGCCCACGTACTGGTCACCGCCACACCCAGGCTCTGCCTCAGTTCCTATCTTCAAAACCACAATGATCAAAAGTTAATTTAGAATTTCTTAGTAAACAAAAATTAAATCTGACAGTTACTCTTTCTGCAAATTCCACATTTTTGCATAATTATGGAGAATCTAAAACCATTTATGATTACTCCGACTGCATCAAACATTTACCTTGACTACTGGCAAGCAAAATTTGGCAAATGACTCACTTATGCTGTTGAAAAATGAGACGATGGTGATGGGTCATTTTTCGCAAAAGATAATGAGAAAAACATTTTAAAGTTCTGATAAATAATACAAATATCCAAGAGCAAGAAAAGTGTAATGCAGGAAGAACCTCACCAATTTTCTTTTCTCATTTTAATTGCTTGAATTAATTTTTTTTTCCAGAAAGGAGAGCATTTTGCTGGGTGAAACTACTGGTTGAAACTACTGGTTGCAACAAAACCAGTGTTGTTAGGAAAACAATCCCGAGTGAGTGGACAGATGGAGTTTCCTCTCCAAAGACTTGAGTCAAGCGGCTAGAATAACACTAGATAAGGCTGCACAGCTCAGATGCAGCCTAAAGGCTGGCTTCCCTGATACTACTGTGCATATCGCAAAAGAACAACAAGGAAAGGGCAAGAGAATGAAGTCCCCACACAAGGGCTCACCTCCATCTCCTCTGGCTGATAAAAGAGATCATGCTGCTGGGTGCCCCACTGCCTCAGTATGCTGGCACATCCTTTCGTTCTCATATACATTTGCAGAAACCAGAAGCAATGAATGAAAAAAGAAATATCTGGGGGGACTCCCCTGGCAGTCCAGTGGTTAAGACACTGTTCTTCCACTGTAGGGGGCATGGATGCAATCCTTGGTCAGGGATCTAAGATCTTACCTGCCGTGTGATACAGCCAAAACACAGGAAAAAATAAATACATAAAAAAGAAAATTTGAATTCTGATATGTACTTGGAACTGGAGCTCCATCTGGTTCTGTTTGAAGAGTAAGAGCTGCTGTAGCTGTTAGAACTGACAAGGGGCATGGTAGGAGGAAAGGAAAGGGACTCGATGTGACAGGTTAATACTCCAGGGTCCCCACTAGAGACATTTCCAGAACCCAGCGACTCAAATCACTCCGACATGGAAACCAGGAGGATGCTGCTCTGGGAGGGGACAGCCAGGCGGGTCTACATCTCCTCAGAGTGTCAGGTAGAGCATTTCAAAGATCGTGAGGAAAGCAGGGCACAGGACTATGAGGCTCATGCCTGAACATGCTCAGCTTCACGGATGACACATATTTAAGACAAATATAGGAGGTGTGTGTCTTCACAAACTCCTTGCAAAATCTGAGAGTTCTTCTTCTATACTCTCTAGAACAGATAGAATTGTGTTCAGAAAAATCAGACAAGTCTTCCATTAGAATTCCTCAGTTACTCACTAAGTCTGCAAAATCTGGTTGTCAGGAGGCAGTATATTTTGATAACAAGGTGGCGAGAAGGAGATCATATGAACTCATTGTTCATATAGACCTTAGGATACAAGTGATCAGCATCAAAGACAATTGGAAACTGCTATGCAGAGTTAAGGAGAAGGGCTGATTGAATGCCTAGACTTTGGGAAAGATTGTTTCATATTGTTTAGACAAACACCAACCCAAGAATTCTGTCTGTTTCTCCTTAAAGTGAAGAAGATTCCTTACTGCAGCACCATGTTCACTTTCAGATGGGGACCTCGGAAACTTTTAATAGCTTGGTCAAGATGACTCTTAAGTTGTGCCCTTTCCCAACTTAGATACTTGGGAGTTGCGGCTGGACGGTAAAAGATTCAAGGGCTTAATATTTTTAATTGACATTTTTTGAGTGCTTATTTGTAAGTTACATTAAATGGAAACCCTGAGCCTAATCCTTTGATCTGGAAAGAGGATAAGCATTCAGAACAGAACAAATGTAATCCCTAGAAACTTGGTTAAGAATTTAACCTACAAACTGTATAGCAAAAACTGCCTAACAGAAATGTCTTAAGAAAGAAAACTAAGTATGCTGCAGTTCAAAAAAGTTGCAAATATGTATAAATATTTATACATCCTCAAATATGATGCGGATCTAGTCAAATATTTCACAGGACTCTATCATGGGCTCTTACCTAAAGGTTCACTCAGCAAAGATTTGGCAAGCATTTCCTACATGGAGGAACAGGCTGGCTTAGGCTCTCCTGATATAACTTTTGGCTTTATCCATCAATTGTTAATTGTAATCCTCATGAAAACTAGGAAAGCATTCTCCTGGTAGAAGGCTTAATGGGTAGGAATCACTTGGGGTCGGTAGGCAAGAGCAAACTGATGGGCCAAGTGGAATGGATCCAGTTGACTGCATCCATCAACGTCTCGTGAGGCCAAGCAGACTGTGAACAGATCTCTGGCCTCTGACATCTGTCTCAGCCAAAGCAAAGAGGGCGCAGTAATGGAGGAATGGCTAAAGGGGGATCCGGATGACAACCGCTTTAAAACGTAATAGTAGCATCTATGACCTCTGCATATAACTTCAGTAGGGCTGTATTATGTAGACAAAGCATTTATTATTGTTTTTTCATTATTAAAAACATTTTGGGAAAACTATAAATGGATATATGGAGCCAGGGTACAAGTTCATTATGTGTCTTAAAGCCCAATAATGGTGCTTCACACATCGCAGATGCTTAAACTGAAAGTGTGAAACTGAAGTAAACTGAAGGATACCAAGGGTCCAGATAAAAACATTTAATCCATTAAATCCAACAGATATTTATGGTATGCCAGGCTCAGGAAGCAAGCAGGCCTGCCCAGAAAAAAATGACAAGACTGAAAATAAAAACTGCCACCGGGACCACAGATGAGTCATTGTGAGGTTCAGAAGCTGGTTATGGGCTCAAGGGGAAAGTTTAGGCTTTATGGAATAGAGGTCATCTGAATCGTTCAGACTGGACTTCACAGGATAGGATAAGATTTTGGCTGGAAGGAGCCAGGGTTGATGAGCTAAAAGCAGAAGGCACAGGAAAAAAATCCTACCCAACTGCCTATATTTTAAAATATCTGATATGATGAGCATTTTCCTCCTGTCTAGTATCTCTTGGCAAAAGTCCTTTAGAGAGCAAATCAAAGTGTCCTCCCCACCCCCAACTTCCAATACACACCCTCCGTGCAGAGGCCTTCATGAAAGCCAGGCATCCCCACCAGCAAGTGCTGGGTGGGTAACAGAGAGACCATGCAGTCTTGTTTGTAATTAAAACTTCAGCTCATGACCATGCAATGCACTGCTGAGATAATTCTGCTAAAGTGTTTGCTTTTGCTACCTCTGGGAATCCAGGCATTCCTGGGAATAAGACCTAACCCTCAGCCCGCATGAGTCAGACTCTTCTCTCCTAAACCTCTAGGCACGCTGTCCAGCCCTACCCTCTGTTTATATCTACATTTGAAAGAAATCACCTCAATGAAATGGCATCAAAACTGCGTGATGTTTTCTGCAGGGATCCACACTGCTGTCAAAATGACACTGTTGTTCCTCAAACCAAAAGGGCCACGAGTTGAGATCCTGAGCTTACAGTGGTGGGTATTTCTGGGTCTCACATCACTTGAGCTGTGGAGGGAAGTTGGTGACTGGAGTTTCTTCTTTTATCACACAAATAAATGCTAGGTACTTGGATGCAAGAGACTGAAGGTTGCCAAATTCTTGCCCTCTCGTCAGTGAGGGAAAAAGTCGAGTACACAAGAACTCTCTCTACAGAGAGAATTGGCCGCATTAAATATCCTCAGTGAATACTACAGCTACAGGGAAAATATCTGGGTGATGCAGGCAACACATGTTGGCAAAAAGGCCCAGGCCCTAGGAGAACCTCTGTGGCTCTGACTGTAAGGAGTGACCTGGAGGATGTTAAGCAAGCTAATTAGTCATTCCAAGTTGTGGTCTCCTCCTCCTTCCAACAAAAATACTAATGCATAGCCCACTTAGTTATTTTTCCTAGTTATTATAAGACTCATAGTGATGCATTGCTACACACGTTAACCATAAGAATGTGACCCTAATATTTTTTTTCCCTTAGTCATTTGAGTAATTGGAGTGTGTGTGTGTGTATGTATGTGTGTGTGTGTGTTTGTGTGTGTGGTTTTGCCTGAAGTAGTTAAGTGGGCTTCCCAGATGGTGCAGTGGTAAAGAATCTGCCTGCCAATGCAGGAGACGCAAGACACACGAGTTCAATCCCTGGGTTGGGAAGACTCCCTGGAGAAGGACATAGCAACCCACTCCATTTTTATTGCCTGGAGAACCTCCATGGACAGAGGAGCCTAGTGGGCTACAGTCTATGGAGGCTATAGTCCGTGGGGTTGCAAAGAGTTGGACCCAACTGAGCACATGTGCGTATACACACACACACACACACACACACACACACACAAAGCTATATTGTAACTTTTTTGAAAGAGGGGAAAAAACCCTCTTTAAATTCATCTGCTTTGAACAGCAGAATCCCATCCTTAGCAAATGCTCAATACACATTTGCTGAATTTAAACGCAATACTGTGTCAGTTCAACACTGCCAGCAAGACCTGAAATGCCTTTCTTCCAAATAAAAACCAACAATCCATTGTTAAGTCAACGTTAGCATTTGAGCAACCAGTTTGTCCTCTAAGTTGAGGAATATGACTATCCTTATCTTGATGTTTAAATCGCAAATATTAAAACTACTCATAGAATTTCCAGTCCTTTGAAAAGTTCACCACTTAAAGGGAGGGTTTGCTAAGTGACGAATTTCATTGGCTAGGTCCATGTCACATGAAGGATTCCTTTTTATTTGTTTCTCAAAAGAACTCTCAGTAACTTACCAAGTGTCCCTCTTCCCAGAATTTACCCTAAAGGGCTTAAATCTGTTTTTCACCATATCTATCATTCTCTCCAACCTCTTCTCAACCTTTTCATTTTAGAGTCAACTTATTGGCAGTCATGACACAAGATTTTTACGGATTGGATGTATATGGTATCTTAGACTTTTCTCAGACCCTTTCTGTATTTTAGAAAAAGTAACCACATCAACATTTCACTGTCTAACTGTAGGTCTTCGTCTTCACCTGCTTAACATGTGATCTTCACAGGATATTGTCATTGTAAGTTCTGTGTGGCTGGGAAATGAATGCAGGTTTCAGGCCTTTTGTGATCTTTGTGTTTGTCTCACGGTCTCCGAGAAGCAGCCCCATGGAAGAAGCACTGAAGCTGGCTCTGAATCGATGCCAGACCACGTGGCACCTTTCCACAGTGCAGTAACCTCAGTTATGCACACGTACATCTTTCCAGTCTATCAGCAGCTTAAAGAGATTATTAAACCTAAAACACCAAGACAATATTAAATAGGTACAGGTAAGGTCTATTTCTGTTTCAAAACCTGTTGTATGCTACCCACAAAATTTTAATATCTGCAGTATTGGGGAGATTTCAAATCACTTAAGATGAACACATATCTGTCCTTAGATAGCATCTATTTCAGCACAAAGTGATTTATCATCAGTTTCTCGGTAAGTCATACCTTTAATTTTTCTCCCTCCTTCTAAAAGGCTTGGTTTCAAAAACAAACACAAGGTGAATTTTTGGAAACTAAAGACTTGCAGGTGAGGACAATGGTCTAGCTCAGCCTCTTGGCCTATAAACTTTGACAGCATCCTTTTACACCGACTTTCTGTGTATTTCTCAGGCATCTAGGTGGGCCTTTCAGGTTACTGAGAGTTTCATGTGCTGATGTGGAATCTGGACATGCAGGTGTCCAAGAAAACTTCTCTATTTGGTGTTAAAAATCCTGCAAGGAGTTGACAGGATTACCGAGATTAAAGTCGGTCACCCGCCAAAACCCTTTATAATGAACACTGCCCCGGAGACAAGAGAAGAGACGAAGAACAGGCTGCCGAGGTACAGCTGGTTGTCAGAAATTGTATATAAACTGTAGGTCTCTAAAGGGGTGTCAGTCACTCCTGAGAACAGATGAAATGAACTTCACAACTTAATATTTAGTCCACAGCATTTTCCCTATTTGGAAGCTTACTATTCAGCCAGGAAGTGTAGACTGACCTTTTTTTTTTTTTTTGAAGATGACTTATAAAGGAGGTGGAAAAGCCTTTGAAATAATACATTTTCAAAGAATTACTGTCTAAGAGAAGCATCTGTAACTACCATTCACAGGGGATGTTCTATAGTAATGGATGGAGCAGAGGCCAGCCCATGGCAAGAGAAGAGCTGGAAAGTTGGAAAAATGCAGATGGAGGTGGGTAACCAAGGCGAAAGAGGGGAAACCTTTTGTGCTCTGAAGACTTGCTGCTTTGCCATCCAAAGGCAGTCAAGGAACAGAACTGCAAATTCTTTTAATGTTCTGAAAAAAAAATCTATCTGTAGTAATTTCATGCATTTCAAGCCTGGGTCATGAGATGGGAAAAGTGTATCTGCCTGTCTACTTTCAAACCACAGGAGAAGAAACACAGATGTTCCACTAAAGACATCACTTCATGCTCTTCCCCCTCTAGCCCTGCCCAGAGTCCTTAACATGATGGGAACTGTGACTTGTATTTATCCACCAGAACAATTCTTTTTTGGTTATTTGTTTCAGAAATGGTTCTTTTTTCAATTAAATTATTTTTTAAACTTTTAAATTTTATTGGGATACAGAGAAAGTGAAGTCGCTCAGTCGTGTCTGACTCTGCGATCCCACGGACCATAGCCTAACTAGGCTTCTCTGTGCCTGGGATTTTCCAGGCAAGAATACCAAAGTGGGTTGCCATTTCCTTCTCCAGGGATTGAACCTGGGTCTCCTGCATTGCAGGAAGATGCTTTACCCTCTGAGCCACCAGGGAAGCTGTTGGGATACAGCCGATTGACAATGTCATAATTTTAGGTGAGCATCAAAGGGACCCAGCCATATATATACATGTACCCATTTTATCCATTGTTTTTCCAGTAGTCATGTACTGATATGAGAGCTGGACCATAAAGAAGGCTGAGTGACAAAGAATTGATGCTTTTGAATTGTGGTGCTGGGAAAGACTCTTGAGAGTCCTTTGGACGGCAAGGAGATCAAACCAGTCAATCCTAAGAAAGTCAGCCCTGAATATTCATTGGAAGGACTGTTGCTCAAGCTGAAGCTCCAATACTCTGGCCACTGGAGAAGTTCCAAAACTTTGGCCACCTGATGCGAAGAGCTAACTCACTGGAAAAGACCTTGATGCTGGGAAAGATGGAAGCGAGAAGGAGAAGGGAACGGCAGAAGATAAGATGGTTAGACAGCATCATCAATTCAATGCACATAAATTTCAGTAAACTCTGGGAGACAGTAGAGGACAGAAGAGCTTGGCATGCTATAGTCCATGGGGTCAAAAGACTTGGACACAACTTAGCAACTGAACAATAACATCCATTGTATCCTCCGGAACCATTCTTAACACATGCACAGACACGTCTGTTTCACCACATCCTTGGAGGTAACTAAAGGCAAAATGTTCTCTTGGTGAACATGACCACACTGTGGTGTGTGTGGTGTTGGGGAGTGTGCTTTTTGACAGGAAATGATAGGGCTAAGGCCCACATTTGGAAATGAGAAAGAAAAAAAAAAAAGAAAACCACTTTTTTTCAAACCACTTTGATGTTTCCAGAACAGCAAGAACCCTATCATGTTGTCACTATACTTTTAAGGTACAAAGTCACGTCTGAAAACACATTACTCTGCATGGTTTTAATTTAAAAACTTCTGATATTTAAAAAGAAATGGAATGAATTGGTTCTTAATTTGTTGGAATTACTTTTGATAAAAAAGATTTTCATTAAGATGAATTTAAGACGAATATTCTAAGTTTAGGCACTTAAAAAAAAGATAAATAGATAAACAGATGATCCCATAAACTCTTCTGGAAAACAGCAAAGTTCTTAGACTAAGGGAACTAACATTATATTATAGAGGTTGATAATTAGAATTCAATTTCAGCATTTACAGATTGGGCCCCAAATTAATTATTCCTGCTTTCTTTTCCCTTTTTGTCCTATCCCTTAGAAGACATAGGATTGCCCAGATGGTGATCATATAAGATGCCTTCTACATTTGTCTTAATAAACGAGATTCACTGATTTACCATATTTAGAGGAAATATGTTAAGCGAACAAATGTATTGACTGAGTTTTCTTTACATGCTACATAATTGTTAAATAAATGAATTCTTACCATCTTGGTATCAGAGCTTTGTAAATGAATAACACCATCCTTTTAAATTAATGCAGTATTTGGAAATGTAAGTTAAAACTATAGAAATAGGTTAATGTGTGTGCTGTAAATGTTAGTGATTGAAAATAGCAGTAACTAGTCTGGATTTTCAGAATAATGTTTAAAAAACTAGGCCAGGATACTCTCTAGGCCCATCTATGTCTCTACAAATGACCCAATCTCATTCCTTTTTATGACTAACACGCCATTGTATATATATGTATAAAACAGACAACTAATGAGAACACACTGAATAGCACAGGTGTATGAAGGTGCTGCACTCAATATGGCAGCAAATCCAGAAAACTCAGCAGGGACCCAGAACTGGAAAAGGTCAGTTTTCATGCCAATCCCAAAGAAAGGCAATGCCAAAGCATGTTCAAACTACTGCACAATTGCACTCATCTCACATGCTAGCAAAGCAATGCTCAAAATTCTCCAAGCCAGGCTTCAACAGTATGTGAACTGTGAACTTCGAGATGTTCAAGCTGGATTTAGAAAAGGCAGAGGAACCAGAAATCAAATTGCCAATACCTGCTGGATCATCGAAAAAGCAAGAGAGTTCCAGAAAAACATCTACTTTTGCTTTATTTACTATGCCAAAGCCTTTGACTGTGTGGATCACAACAAACTGTGGAAAATTCTGAAAGAGATGGGAATATCAGACCACCTGACCTGCCTCCTGAGAAATCTGTATGCAGGTCAAGAAGCAAGTTAGAACTGGACATGGAACAACACCGGTTCCAAATCGGGAAAGAAGTATGTCAAGGCTGTATATTGTCACCCTACATATTTAACTTAAATGCAGAGTACATCATGCAAAATGCCGGGCTGGATAAAGCACAAGCTGTAATCAAGATTTCTGGGAGAAATAGCAATAACCTCAGATACACAGACGACACCACCCTTATGGCTGAAAGCGAAGAAGAACTAAAGAGGCTCTTGACGAAAGTGAAAGAGAGTGAAAAAATTGGCTTAAAACTCAACATTCAGAAAACTAAGATCATGGCATCTGTTCCCATCACTTCATGGGAAATAGATGGGGAAACAATGGAAACAGTGAGAGATTTTATGTTTTGGGGCTCCAAAATCACTGCAGATGGTGACTACAGCCATGAAATTAAAAGACGCTTGCTCCTTGGAAGAAAAGCTACGACAAACCTAGACAGCATATTAAAATGCAGAGACGTTACTTTACCAACCAGAGACAAAGCTATGGTTTTTTTGATAGTCATGTATGGATGTGAGAGTTGGACCACAAAGAAGGCTGAGTGCCAAAGAATTGATGCTTTTGAAGTGTGGTGTTGGAGAAGACTCCTGAGACTCCCTTGGACTGCAAGGAAATCAAACCAGTCAACCCTAAAGAAAATCAGTCCTGAATATTCATTAGAAGGACTGATGCTGAAGCTGAAACTCCAACTCTTTGGCCACCTTATGGGAAGAACCAAGTCACTGGAAAAGACTCTGATGCTGGGAAAGACTGAAGGCGGGAAGAGAAGGGAACAACAGAGGATGAGATGGTTAGATGGCATCACCAACTCCATGGACATGAGTTTCAGCAAGCTCCGGGAGGTGGTGAAGGACAGGGAAGCCTGGTGTGCTGCAGTCCATGGGGTTGCAAAGAGTTGGACATGCCTGAGCGCTCAGTTGTGTCTGACTCTTTGCAACCCCATGGACTGTAGTGTGCCAGGCTCCTCTGTCCATGGGGATTCTCTAGGCAAGCATACTGGAGTGGGTTGCCGTGTCCTCCTTCAGGGGATCTTCCCAACCCAGGGATCAAACCCAGGTCTCCCACATTGCAGGCAGATTCTTTATTGCCTGAGCCACCAGAGAATTCTTCTTAATTCTCTGTGGTGATCTGAATGGAAAGGAAATTCAAAAGGAAGGAGATACATGTAGATGTATGGCTGATTCATTTTGCTGTACAGTGGAACCTAACATAACATTGTAAAGCAATTATACCCCAGTAGAAATAAATTAAAAAAAAAAAAAAAAAAAAACACTAGGCCAGGAAAATTCTGCATACTTTATCTTCATTTTGTAAGACTGGGAACTTAGAAGTTCTTCTCTCTTTTCCCCATGAACTCTGTGTACCTCCTGAAATATCAAAAACAGTCTGTTCAGTATTTCACAGTTCATATGATTTGCTAACCTCTGTTTATTATCACGAGTATTTCCCACTGGAAGTTTTATATTTAATTTCCAGATCTTCAACTTAAGGCTCTGTCTCATTTCTTGCACCTGTAGGCATCAGCCTGTGTCTTTACCAGGGTCTCGGTCTTTCTCTTTGGAGACCGGGTCTATGCTCCATCAGTTTTAGCCCTAAGTAAACACATAGAGTCTTAGAAGCATTGAGACCTCTCTGATGATTCTCCAGACAGCTGGCTCTCCCACCGTGCTTTTTTTCCTCCCACATTTCTGCATTAGTCTGGTGGCCTATAACACTGCACGTGGTATTTGTCTTCTTAAGGAAAGAAGAAAGACCGAATGTTGGCCAGACTTTAAGGTGTGAATAGGCTGGAATGGTGGTTGAGCTTATGCCTTACAGATAGTTCTGTCAAAGACTGGGGAGACAGGAAAGATGAACTGTCCAGGCTTCATCTTATCTCCCCTAGTAGGCCGCACTTCCCCCTGAACTCGCTCAAAAGGATCAAGTCAAACAGCCCCACTAGTGAGGTTTCTATGTGAAAGCCTCAGATAAGCTTCAGAGCGAAGCCAACCAAAACAATGACTTGATCTAAGGGGGAAAAAAAACTTTTTAATTAAGAAAAAAAAATTTTTTTTTTTGGCTATGTGTTGCCTGATATAATTATCAATAGTATTTAAAACGAATTCCAGCTATGCTTCATATATTTATATTCTCATTTAAGCAAGCCCAGGGCACCAGCTGATGGAGTAAATTTATTTTTAATAGAATCACAGAATCTTAAATGCTTGAAAGGATTTCAGAAGCTGTCGCATCCAATCAGCCATCCCTTGAAGAATTCTATCTGGTGCCCTCTCAGGCTTGCTAAAAGAATAAAGGAGCGTATTTATTTTTCTGCTGAATCCAAAAAATGTAGTTACAATTTTAAAGCACTGGGATTGTAAGAAAAATAAAACTTTGGTAAAATTAAGACTTCATTCTTCTGAAGGAAGGCAATTAGAGGCAGGCCATAAATATGTTTTTAACCCCTGGAGGCAAATAGAGCTGAAAAAAATGTATAAGTCACTTGTACGAGTACATATGTGATTATTCTGTCATAACATGTGCAGTTAGTCTCAAATGCTTACTTTGTTCGATAGTTGGAAATATAAAAGCATAATGCATTTTATTACTATTGGGATTTATAGAGCACTTTTAATTTAATCCACTCTCCTTTCTTTATCTGAGCGTACAAATGAATGAAATGTGAAGGCTGGGGGCTTGCTGTGGAGAAAGGAAAGAAGTGTGTGTGTGTTTTTGTCTGTCTTTGGTTCAGGTCAGCATCCAAAATTGCTATTTTGATGTGGATAAAAATTGCCATTTTGATGTGGAGCTTTCAAATGGTGCATTAAATGAGAAATATACAGAATACACACTCACATCCTGGCTTTGGAATTTCCAGCGTGGACCTTTTTCACCTTTCTGAAGAAGGTTGCCGTGAATGTGTTTGAAAAGTTTCAAACTGTGGGTTCTGCCGATTCTGAAGCACACACATTTTGTGCTCTGGGTCTTTCAAGTTCTGATATGAAAGTTATTTAAAGCTTAGAAATGTGTGTCTTGCTTTACACGCTGCATAAAAGTAGCCATTTCTCTGATATGTGAACATTAACACACTCTGTAAAAGGTACAATCATTAAAGCCAGGGCAGAAATCAACAAACCCCACCAAAGGAATTTCTTAAAACTGGTATCATAAAATCTATGCACATTATGGATTTCATTAACATTTTACTCCCCGAGGATTCCCAATTGTATAACAACAGACGTTCTTTAAATTTTAAATACCACAGACAGGAACAGTCTTTCACCTAAAACAGATGTAAGACCATCAACCTTGCCTTCCTATTGGTCCACAGATACAAAACTGGCTGGTAACTGATGGCTCCTTTCTTGTTGTTGTTTAGATTTCAGAATTGGAAACTTAGTAATATGTTTCCCATGAAACAATAAGTTAATAAGCAATAAATAGGTTTTCAAACACAGTTCCTTACTCTTGATTACTTTTGAAGTTAAAAACAAAACAAAACAACAACTGTTGATTTATATACTGCGAAAAGAAAAACTCAAACAGTAAGTCAAGGTCAGGAACACACAGTGTCCTAGAGTAGAAGAGCTCATTTCACTCTTATTTTCCCTAAATCTTGTCAATGATGACTGCTTAGTTTATCCTTGTGCTTCCTTTCCTTAGTCTCATCCTTATCAGTGCATTCTGAGACTCAGTCACGTCTGAAATAACATCTGTATTTATTTAGCTAAAAACAGTCCACTTTTAAAAGCTAAAAATAGTGAAGCTTTAAGATAAACAAGCAAGCAGGTTTATGATGCTATTTTCCTGCATAAAGTAAACAGATGCATTTGTATTTTTGGAAAACAAAAGAACTATGGGTCTGTTCAAACCCTATCTATGATAAGAGTTTGAAACGTGACAAAAACCAGCCAAGCAACCAGCAACTTTTTATTTCAAAATGCTGATCAGTTTGATTATTTTAAAAAAATGACTTGGTTAGGATTTGTGGTATCTTCTACACCAGTGGTTTTCAACTGGGGATACATTTGCACCCAAATAGGACGTTTGGCAACACCTGGAGGTGTTTTTGGTTGTCATGACTGAGGGTGTGTGTGCATATATGTGTGTCTTACTGACTTCTAGTGGGTGGAGGATGTTGCTAAACACCCTACAACACACAAGACAGGCTCCACAACGAAGAATTATCCAGTCTGTAAGATCAGGGTTGTCCAGACACAGAAATTCTGCTCTAGACAAAGTCCAATCATTTGTTTAAATTAAAGCTTCTGCAGTGACTGTTCGATTTATTAGACATCAGTCACTAATCAGTAGCTGAGTAGGGATACACTGGCATTTAAATGTGCTTGCTTGGTCTTCAGATGCCATGTTCAGAAAGGATCCAAATTCATTTTCTCATACTGTTACAACAGAGTGGGAGCAAAGAAGCGGGGGGGGGGGGGGGGGGGCCAGAATACTGAGATCCCAACCCCGGTTCTGCCACGAACTTGCTCTGTGGTCTTGCAAATCACCTAATCCCTCTGAAGGCATGCAAATTAAGGGATTTAGACAAACGGATGTTTGCACCTTTGTTTAATCATATTCTTAAAATCAAGATATTCTGGAAACAAATATAGACACCTCTCCTCTAGAATTTAGCTATGAATGTTAGGTCCAGATAAACAACACTGGTATAAAACAATAAGAAACCAAAACAGCAGACTAAAAGGAAGGTTCGTGCTCTACCAATGAACTTACTTTAAGTGTGCTCATGCTTAGTCGCTCAGTTGTGTCTGACTGAGACCCCATGGACTGCAGGCTCCTCAGCGCATGGGGATTCTCCAGGCAAGAATCCTGGAGGGGGTTGCTATGTCCTCCTGCAGGGAATCTTCTCAATCCAGGAATAGGAGCCAGGCCTCTCACCTTGCAGGTGGATTCTTTACTGTCTGAGCTACCAGAGAAGCCCAATTTTAAGTGTAATTCTATCTAAACTGTTGTGGTTCTTTCAACACTGTCTTCCCAGTGATGCTTCATCATAAAAATCGAAGAGGCTTGTTTAAATGTCATACAGTTTTTTTAAAGTGTATTGACATGAAATACTAAATCCTTTGACTGATTTTTAAAATTAAGTGGTCAACTTAACCAAAATGGTTAAATATTTTTCTCTGTGACAAAAGACTGCTGCTGCTGCTGCTAAGTCACTTCAGTTGTGTCTGACTCTGTGCAACCCCATAGACGGCGGCCCACCAGGCTCCCCCGTCCCTGGGATTCTCCAGGCAAGAACACTGGAGTGGGTTGCCATTTCCTTCCCCAATGCATGAAAGTGAGAAGTGAAAGTGAAGTCGCTCCATCATATCCGACTCTTAGCGACCCCATGGACTGCAGCCCATCAGGCTCCTCCATCCATGGGATTTTCCAGGTAAGAGTACTGGAGTGGGGTGCCATTGCCGTCTCGCAAAAGACAGCAAAAAATGTCTAAATAATCATTATGTCACATGCGCATTCTGTTTTCCCCAATCATATCCTCCTTCCAAAACAACAGAAACCTTGGCATTTCTTCTGTCTCTATATACATCTCCTATTATACATTTCTTTCAAGTGACTTTCTATAACACAAACCACCAAGGTATCAGAAAAAAACATTAGGAAAAGTCCCTTTGGAGACAATAACTTTTGGAATACAAGCTTCTGGCTGGAAACCTAGTTAGAGATAGCAGGTTTGTGATACACGAGAGGTGGGAGGTAAAGCATTTATTTTGTGCAGGGAATACAAGCCACTGCAGAACTAGGGTAAGATAAGCAAAGGCTCACCTGGGTGACTTTTTAAAAAACCAGACTGTCTCCCTTCCAGATCAATGTTTCCATTAAAATAGCAACTTAATATTAGTTGCACACACACAGAGCATACCTGGGGAATAAACATTCAATTGAACAGCTGTATTTTCCCTAAATTTGCCAACATTATATTTTACACGTGTCATTCCACATTTAGGCAACCCAATCAGCTATTTTCATCAGTTCTCTAGAAGCACATTTATAAAGCATTTTATTGCAGTTTCAGCAATTTACTAATGATCTGAATGAGAAAATGCCCCTCTGAAGAGTCTGGTCTGTAAGACCTGACTATGTAGTCAGGATAAAGTCAAGAGACTTTATAGTCGAAATAACATGTTCTAGATTAGTCCAATTCAAGCAGATTTTGAACACAGATTATAAATCTGTTAGAAACTAGTAGTAGTACGAAAATATCCCATACTATTTCATAAGAGATCCCTTTCCACACTCAACACATTCATATGAGAGAATGAAAGATTCATTCAAAAAAGTGGTGAAGGAAAGAAAATGAGATATGAAACTTGTGAAAATAAATGACATTCAAGAGCCTTAAGATAAATTTCTTCAGCTTCTAATTTCAATCTGGGGAAAACCTCAAAGATTACAACAAGGGTTTCAGATAACAAATTCTTTTAATCGAATAAACAACACTTACTTCTCCCACCTAAAATCCAATTAAAACGTGTCGCAGTGCTGTGTGTCAGAGCGAACATTTCCAAGAATTCACGAATTATTTCATTCCATCTGGCACATCAAGGATGGCCAGCTAGCCCTTTCTCAGCTCTTGACATCAGGTCCTTGCCTTTAAATGATGTTCTGTCTCCACTCTCGTTAAGTAAGTGTAAGTCAAAGTTGCTCAGTTGTGTCTGACTCTTTGCAACTCCATACAGTCCATGGAATTCCCCAGGCCAGAATACTGAAGTGGGTAGCCTTTCCCTTCTCCAGGGAATCTTCCCAACCCAGGGATTGAACCCAGGTCTCCTGCATTGCAGGCGGATTCTTTACTAGCTGAGCCACAAGGGAAGCCCCCATTTTTGTTAAGGGAGAATAATTCAGCTTCTGAATCATGATGGAGCCACCATGGAGGTTGCTGGTAGCAACAATTCACACTCCTGGGTGGATATGGAGGTGCCTGATGGTAGTAAACCTTGAAGAACCTTCTGGACTAAAAGGAAGATCTTGAGGCTGGGGGCTGGAACCTGGCGAGGAGCATGACAATTTCTTCTGTGACTCGTGAAGCCTTAAGACCTCACCAGGCTTTTCACTTTGCTCAGAATCTGTACAGTTTACTGTACTGGACAGAGCAGGAAGTGAAAAACAATTCCTGACTTCTCTGCTGGTGGAGGGGTAAAGAATCTGCCTGCCAATGCAGAGGACATGGGTTCGATCCCTGGTCTGGGACGATCTCCCATGCCGCAGAGCAGCTAACTCCATGCACCACAACTACTGAGCCCTCCCACCTAGAGCCCGTGCTCTGCAACAAGAGCGTGACCCCTGATTGCCACAACTAGACAAAGCCTGCTTGCAGCAACAAAGACCCAGCACAGCCAAAAATAAGTAGATATATTAAAAAAAAAAAAAAAAAACAAGTAGTAATTCCAACAAAGAGCTCTGCAAAGGCCAGCCACACCCGGGCCTGGCTCAGATCTGAACCTGAGCTTTGAGTCTCCAGCGGCCACCTGCCCTCCAGCTCTCCAGGTGCCCAGAGACTCAAGTCCCAAGTTCGAGGAAAGAGGTCCTCTTTGGTTGTATGAGTCTGACTCTCCCCACAGGTTGTAGCATTCCCCAAATCAGGACTTGAGGAAATATTTAACCTCTTTGAGCTTGAGCTTTCTCATGAGAAAATGCAGATTAAAAAAAACCTCTGGTCCACTTCACTTAAACTTTAAGACTAAGATGGGATGTCTTAGTCTCAGTGTCTGAAAAGAGGCTTTTAGACAGGGAAAATGCTATAGAAACATAATAAGGTTTTATTGTTAGAACGTGTCTTAAAATGAATTTTAAAATCCTCCAAACAACCTCAGGGTCGCTTGGATCTGACCAGCTTGAATGAGGGCACCCACTTTCTTCAACCCCACAGCTGTGGCTGTGAGTGAGTGAACCCTGAATGTGTGTGTGTGTGGCGGGGCGAGGGGCGGGGGGGCAGCGGTTGTGGGCGTGTTTTGACTCAGTTCAGCTCATCTCCTTACACCAAGGTCTTTGGTTATTGGTGTCACTTTTCAAAGTTCCTTCAGTTAGAAAATGTGGAATATTATCCAAGGAAAATGCATATAAGGCAAAAGGAAAATATGGGAACAAGCTCCTGGAGAAGGTTAGCATGAGTTCCTCTCTTCTGGAACTTTCCTTCTCCTCACCTCGGAATGAACCAGAAAATGTAGTGAACAGAGATGGGGCTTGCTGACGGATTCTTACAGCAACAGAAGGTCTTCTCAGAGATTTCTCTCTTCTATGGGATTAATAGGGCTGAGGGACCAAACCAAGCAGGACATGGTTTAGAAGCCAGCTGCGTTCTGCTCCTCTGGAATAAGTGAGGGCGTGAATAATCTAGCACCAATCTTTTTTTTTTCCCCCACAAAAGACAATGCTACCAAATTTGGAGACATGCAGAGTTTCAGCTTGAGTTGGTGTGTGAAGTAATTTTATTTCTAAAGTCATTAGACGGTGTAGTAAGTAATCGATTAGTCCCTAGTGCCATTTTTATTTCTTCGGATCAACAAAGTTCATACTCCATCCAGGCATTATGTCTCTTGCCTTTTTTTTTTCTTCTCTTGTCTCCTGGCATTTTAATCAGGGAAAAGTCACAGTTGTTTTGAGGAAAGCGCTCCCAGGAGCTTTAATTAAAGCTAGAAGGACAAATCTGTTTACAGCACGGTGAACACCATCATTAATAAAACATCGAAATAATTAACGAATTAAATTCTGCTTTGTGTGTGAATGGCTATACTAGGATTTAGGATAACATGTCTTCTGATCAGACACATATTCTATGCACTTAGTTTGCAGATGTGAAAGGAAAAATCTGAGCCTGCCTTTCTCTGAGATCCACTGTCTTTGGCAAGACTGCCAGAGCTTCAACGAGGAAGGCTATGTTACCTTTGTGCAAGAGTGCTAAGTCACTTCAGTTGTGTCTGACTCTTCACAACCCATGGACTGTAGCTTACCACTCCATGGCGGGCTACATGTGACCACGTGGAAATGTCCAAGTCGGGACTTCCCTTCATGCTACTTCTCACTACACAGTCCCTTGCCAGGTTCTTAAGCTTTCTGACAGGCTCCTCTGACCATGGAATTCTAAAGGCAAGAATACTGGAGTGGGTTGCCATGCCATCCTCCAGGGAGGATCTTCCCAACCCAGGGATCTCAAACCCACGTCTCCCGCGGCTCCTGCACTGGAGGTGAATACTTGACTGCTGAGCCACCTGGGAAGCTTAGGTTACCTTTATTTTATAGGAAAATAAAACTCTGTCAGTGAGGTTAATAGCTTGGACTCAAAGGATGTGCTTGAAAATTAAGAATTTTTTATAGCACCACTGATACACTGATTCCTCGGATTCCTTGACTGCTTAACCAGAAACAAAAAGAAGATAAAGATGAATAGAATAGTAATATCAGTAGTTCTAGGATACAGACCAGAAAAGGAATACTCTGGGGAAAAAACAAAAGGTCAAAGCTCACAGGGTGATTAACTCTGCAATTGACAAGAGGAGGTTTTTGCCTCTCAGGATACCAAACGGCCTTCAAACCAGGATGTGACCACGTGAAAATGTCCAAGTCGGTACTTCCTTTCATGCTCCTCCTCACTACATAGCCCCTTGCCAGGTTCTTAAGCTTTCTGCCAGACAACAGATCCCACAGGAAGCACCACAGAGGACAGCCACACCGGCGGTTAACGACGCATTGTTTTTTTANCCCCGACCCCCCACCCCGCCACCGGCAGGAGATAATGATCATTTTCCCTCCAGGTGAACTGTCGTTGACATTCACCTCCTAGAGGGATGGAGGAGTAAAGGCCCCATATTCTCAGTTTAGAAACAGGACACCCCTAAACCCATCCCACGTGAGGCTTCTCAGCACGAGGAAAAGTCCAAAAGGAGACTGATGCCTCACAGGACACACCTGAATGTATAGGAAGCAACAACAAAGACGAAGCACATGGAGTCCAGCAGACCTCGCCTCCAGGCCTGACCACTAACCGTGATCTCAGGGCATTTACTCATCTCTTCGAATCTCAGGCTCCTCATTTTAAAAATGAGGATAACGAGACCTCCATCACAGGGCTGCTATGAGGATGAAATAAAAATGTGTCAAGCACCCAGCTGAATTCAGGGCAGAGTAAACACTCCGTACATGGCAACTATCCCGTGAGTGACGCGTGTCATTTGTGCTGGCACCAAATACTTCTATCTGTTCTCCCTCCCTCCCTTGTTGCCCCTCAGAAGTTAAGTGTGGTCCTGGGAGGCGCTTTGCCAATGAACGTGGTGAAGCACTCCTGGACAGAGTGTCAGAAGCCAGCCTGCTTGGCCATGCTCCCCGCCTCTTGGTGACAGGTTCTGGATGACGACTTTTCCCTGCAACTAAGTTCCGGTGTGAGAAGATGTGGAACAGACTGCTCCTGCCCCCCACCCTTCCCCTCACCCCACACACACCGACCAGAGAGTACTTCCCTGGTGGCTCAGTGGTAAAGAATTCACTTGTCAATGCAGGAGACACAGGAGACTCAGGTTTGATCCCTGGGTAGGGAAGATCCCTTGGAGAAGGAAATGGCAACCCACTCCAGTATTCTTGCCTGGGAGATCCCAAGGACAAAGGAGCCTTGCGGGCTACTGTCCGCAGGGTCACAAAGAGTTGGACACGACTGAATTGACTTAGCACGCACCCAGGTACACCAACCAGAGATGCGGTGGGTACTATCAGCGAGAGGCAAAACTTCTTGCCTGCGGGGTTTTGGTTACTTAGCATATGTGAACCATACTTTGATAGAGAGCTGAACCCTTTGAGGTTTTTCTTCTGGGGCCATCTTAAATGGCACCTGACTCCTAAGAAAGATGTAAACTCTATCCCACTGATAAATGCTTTGTGAGAGTCCATTCTGTCTCTACGCTTCTACTGACACAGAATTCCTTGCCCAGACGAATTGCTACCGTTGCATTTTCCAAACTCATGCAAGACCACTGTCTCTAAATTATTGAGTTTTCTTCATGTCACCAAGAAGACAACTATATTACCATGCAAACTTGCTTAGCTCTGCAAAACGTAAGCATCCCTCTAAAGGCAAGTCAATCACACTGAATTGCTTACTGGTCAGGGGGGACGTCTGCAAGAGCTCTTTTGACGTAGGCAAGTTCATTTCATTTCTGACTTCATCTAGAACTGGATTCAGTGATCCCAAGGTAATAGCTTCTTCTTTTCTCACCCTCTACACATTTCTCAGTGTTATCATTTTGAGGTTAGTGCGAGTTCAGCCTCCTGAAATAGGCCATTTCACTTTAAGTGTATGTTAAACTAATATTGACCTTTCCAAAGTAAAACAAAATCTGGTATTTGTGCTCAAAAGACTGAAACAGCCATAGATGTAGAAAGGAGGGGATTAATCATCGTGGTATTTTTCTTGCTTAGGAACTCTCCCTGGGAATTAGTCATTTTTATATATCTTGAAATGAGTGCAAGACAGGCTCTGCCTACACTCCTGAAAAGGAAGTCTGGATCCTTTAGCAAAAAATGTTGAATAATTTGCCTAGAGTTGAACCCACACAGCCAGATATGATGTTTGATTTGACAGTGGGTGAAAAAGTCAAGAACCTGAATATCAGGCCTTGGGTGAGCGTATCCAGACATCAAGGTTGGGCAAGTTTAGACTTTGGGAGTGATGCCAAGGATGAGCTGAGAGACAAGTCCAGGTGGGGGTGCAGAGGAGGGGAGCCTGTGGAGGGTGGAAGGGTGAAGGCAAGCGGGGAGTATCAAAGTGGGGAAGCAGAATCAACATCACTGCCAAGGACAGAGATATGTACATTTCATATGTATGTGCCGGTATGAAATCCAGACACCAACACCCGCAGTTAAACCACTTTCTGGGCACATGCTACGTGGACACCAGTGTGAGAAAGTAAACCTCAACCTTGTTCTTCTCTTCTACCCTGAGCAAACAAACAAAACACCTTATCAAACAATGACTTCATGCACACCTGCACGTACAGTTAAAATATTTCATTAAGGAAATAAAAATCTGTTGAAGTAGGAAGCACATCAATAGAAAATGTGTAGCTGTGGGAAAAAAAATTCATATCTTTGAGTTGTTACCCAAGTGAGACATCTGTGCTCAGATTCTGTTGAGTCATATGCAAGTATCTGAGAAGCTAAATGGGTTTTCAGGGAAATCACCTGGGCTTTTCTCTGATTCTGTGAATTCTGCAGAGTAGTTACATTTGGTGTCCCCTTGTCCTTGTGGTTGGAAGGTCTCATGATGGCACGTTTTTTTCAACAACCTTTGTAGACAATCCAAACTTTCTACCCTGATGTGCCAAGTAGAAGCCACATACCTGGATCCACTCTCTGTAGGAATCCTCTCCCGGGGTCCACCCATTCTCAGGATAGTGGAGGCGAGAGCGTTCAGCAGACCAGTTGGTGCTGTACTGGGAAGAAGCTGTGATCTGGTCAGAGTGGATCTCTCCAGATTCCATGCCCAGAGCTTCCATACATTTGAAGTCTGAAGGGAAAAAACAATGGTCCAAAGTCAGGAAAATGCAGAGGAACCTAAGATGCATATTTTCTTTTTTGATCTGGAAAACTAAAAACTTCATTTTGATGTCCACACAAAATCTTACAAAAGATGACAGCAAGGGGCTTGTTGGATTATACCACTGATATGTGCATTTTCACAGCAAGAATTCTTCAAATCAAGACTATAAAGATCTCATACTTGATTATTTTTCCAACTGGGCTTAGGGTGACATAAATATTATTAGAGACTTTTTAGGAAATGATGGATATTCTGATTTACTTTCAAAGTTAGCATAGACAGATATGTCATATGCATACACATCGAGTTATATTTAAATAAAATTTTACTACTTCCTCTAAGATCTAATAAAAGTGAAAAAGACTCTGTCTATTTACAGCTCCTATTTGGTGGGCTGAGTAGAACTTAACTCTCTGTCTTTCAGATTCCTTAACACTGGTACCCAGGCTTCCTCTCTCAGACTCTCCTGTGTTATTCCCTTGCCCTGACCTGGCCATAATTAACAACACCACTAATTTATCTTATTAATATACAAGAGTATCCATCAGGGGTAAACTGTAGTATCATAGGGTCCCAAAGACCACCACAGTTCTACAGCATCAACAGTAACATTCACAATAATGTCCATGAATCATAAATACATATATTCCATTAGGCCTCATATACTCAAACAAAAAATGAAATATGAACTATGATATTGGGAAGTGAATAAGTTCAGGAAAATGTGAATTCAAAGTACCAAAGTGCAAAAAAAAAACCTTCAGAGATTAAAGAGAAGGGTCTCAGCCATCCAGAAAAACCTGAACCAATGAAACTTCTACATTTTCTGTATTTTCCAGCTAATTAATAATGTTTTATGGCATAAAAGATTTTCTTTCACTGGTTTCACACTTTTAAGCTTTAGATTTGTTATTTGGAATATAAAATAGGCACAAAAATACATGAATGAATTAACCAAATAAATTAAGTACAAAGAAGATTTTGAAGTTTAATTGGCTTTTTTCCTTTTCTAGTAAGATCTGGTAGAAAAGACATGAGCAAATCTGTAAAAGAGGTCTCCAAACTTCCCTGCCTTTTCCCTATGCTACGTGATAACCTAGCAGCTAAAACTGGAGAAAGCAATTGCAATCCACTCCAGTACTCTTGCCTGGAAAATCCCATGGACGGAGGAGCCTGGTGGGCTGTAGTCCATGGGTCGTTGAGTCGGANAAAGTACCAAAGTGCAAAAAAAAAACCTTCAGAGATTAAAGAGAAGGGTCTCAGCCATCCAGAAAAACCTGAACCAATGAAACTTCTACATTTTCTGTATTTTCCAGCTAATTAATAATGTTTTATGGCATAAAAGATTTTCTTTCACTGGTTTCACACTTTTAAGCTTTAGATTTGTTATTTGGAATATAAAATAGGCACAAAAATACATGAATGAATTAACCAAATAAATTAAGTACAAAGAAGATTTTGAAGTTTAATTGGCTTTTTTCCTTTTCTAGTAAGATCTGGTAGAAAAGACATGAGCAAATCTGTAAAAGAGGTCTCCAAACTTCCCTGCCTTTTCCCTATGCTACGTGATAACCTAGCAGCTAAAACTGGAGAAAGCAATTGCAATCCACTCCAGTACTCTTGCCTGGAAAATCCCATGGACGGAGGAGCCTGGTGGGCTGTAGTCCATGGGTCGTTGAGTCGGACAGCGACTTCACTTTCACTTTTCACTTTCATGTATTGGAGAAGGAAATGGCAACCCACTCCAGTGTTCTTGCCTGGAGAATCCCAGGGGCGGGGGAGCCTGGTGGGCTGCTGTCTATGGGGTCGTACAGAGTCGGACACGACTGAAGTGACTTAGCAGCAGCAGCAACAGCTAAAACTGATGAAACCCAAATCATTCATTGCTCTTTCAGGTTTTCTCCCTCAGGCCTTTAAAAAAGCTGGAGACCACATCAACTTTGAACAAGGACTGAATTAGTCAAGTATTTTAATAAGATACAAAACCATATTACTTCTTTTTTCTTTTATGGAAAGTAATCCCAGAAATTGAAACATGCTTCTTTTACATGAATATCCACTTTCATTCATGTAAGAAAGACAAAAACAGCTTCTGCCAGGGTCTCCCCAAATAAAACTACCACGCACCATCCATTCTACTTGCCTGCCCATCAATGAACTATGTTGATACTGACTGGTCCTTATTATCAGAGATCGATACCTGTGCTTTCCTGACTCTCAATCCAATACACACTGGAGGGTGCCAGGTAGGTGGTCTGGTCATATTTCATTGTTTCTAGGTGCAGTTTTGCCATTTCTCAATTTTTCTCACATAATTTCAGAGGTTTACAAGCAGCCTTCTCACACATAATTTTCTTAAGAAAGCACCCCAAATAGTTCTTTCTGTTGACATTCATATGAACCATTTAAAACAGAAAGAGAAACACTTGGCACTCCAACTCACAAAACACGTCTTTAGTGTTTCATAGAGCCACAGGTGTGTGAGGAGGAAGAGCAGAGAATATTTAAGGCAGGGCTTTGCAAGAGGCATCAGTACTGACCTTCTGAAACACTACTCTGCAGGACACTGTAGTTTGCCGAGAAGCCTTCTTTGGCTATGGCACTGTCCGTGTAGAACACCATGGACAGGATGCCGGACGACGAGAGGATTCGACCTGGTGTCTTCTGCCCACAGTATCGCCCAATGTGGGGACCAACTGCAGAGGGAGAAATGCAGAGACCGAGAAAACAACTTTTCTGCTGCAGCTCATGCCAGCAAAACCACTTGCAGACATGGCTCCCAGTGGAACCCAGAAGTGTTTTCTTACCCAAAGCAAGCCTTCCCTAGTTAATTGGTTTGCGGTGAACATATTGGATCAGGTTTGTGGAGGATTTCAAGTGTGCGCAGAAGGCCAATGACAGGCGTAACCACATTCCCCAGTGAGCAGGACTCTTTTCAGGAACAAAATCGAAATACTGGCTTCGATTGTAAAGGAGATTTGGGCTGCCAAGTGCACCCTGGCATTTATCTCCAGGACCACATGGTACACACGGTCCAGCGCCCAGCAACTCCGCCAGGCTGTGATCACTCAGCGAGGGTTCTTGGAGTTGCCTATTGTCCTTGCCCCCAACCTAGGAGGGGATCCTGGGAAAAGTTCTGGAACAGAGCGGTCCTGGCCACAGAGCAGACAAGGTCTGACCCCACCCTAGGTAACCCCCACTTTCTTCCTCTTTCATCTTTCAGTCCTGGAGCCTCATTATGATAAACATCACAGACTTAGACAAGTGACAGTGGGTGATGTATCTGCAGACCAATAATTGTAATAATTAGCAAATTTACAAACTATAGATATCAGTACACATACTAGCAAATTGTAATCAAAACAAAGGAAAAATGCATTTTTCTGATTTCTGTTTTTCATATCCCAGACCTTAGAGAGGTGACTGCATGGCACTTGTGTCCAGAGGACAAGAGAGAGGACCCAAATCAGCCATCTGACTGCACAGCAGGAAACGGGCAGTAACGGAGGCAGAGAAAGACTGGGGACACTGACGAACTTGTGATAGAGTCAAATTGTTATTTGGCTTAAACTGGCCAGTCCTTTGTTGAAGTGCTTTCACACCAACTGTGGCAATTCAGCAACTGTAAGTTGCCTTATGGACAGTGCGGAAGCCCCCTGGGCTTGGAGAATCTTTTCATTTCCCTGTATAGATCAGCAGCAAGACCAAAAAAAAAAAAAAAAAAAAACCTTCCTTTTTCTCTAGAATTTTTTTCATCGCACATATGGTAAAAACATACCAGATGGTTTGGGCTTAGAAGGACAATCTGGTTTAGACCATTTTCCCCTCCAAGAAATCCATGGTTCTGTGCATTTCAACTAAGAGTTATTGCTTTGTTCAAGGAGGCACAGTAGGTGGACTTTTCTCTGGAGGGATGGGTCGTGGGCAGGGGTGTGGGGTTCCAAGGCCAGTGTGTGCCACTTAGATACAGAAAGCGGCCAGTGAGGGCTGGGAGAAGCTTCAGGTGTGATCGAGAAAGCGAACCCCGTAAGATCTGGCTTACCTGGAGCCCCACATGCCTGCTGAGTTCCTGGCCAGTGGCTGTCTTACCACCCTGCTTTACAGAGTGATCAAACCCTGGGCTAACAGGTTTTTAGTTCCTGGCCAACCATCTTTAAAAAATAAAAGGAAAGAAAAGAAGAAGAAGAAGGAAAAAAAACCTAAACCGAAGTGGTTGACTATTTGAGTTAGAGCAAAATGCTAAGTTTGAATAGCTGATAACTTCTCCATGCGCCCAAAGTAATGGATCTGCCAGATTCTGTCATCCTTCACTCTCCAGCATCCAAATATTTGTGTGTGTCAACTGCTTTATTATGAAGAAGACAAGGAGGCTGCTCATTTAGGGGATGGATACAGATGATTCAAAGGGCACCACAGAGTCCTGGACAGTGGGGCTCTGCAGAATGGCGGGGGAAGGTCGTGGTATCAAGTTTCCCAGTTGGCAGAAGACAGCCTCTCAGATGAAACTCTCACTGATTTTTGTTTCTCTCCAGCTTTAATCCTGGACTCAGATTCTCCTACACCAAGTGCTGGCTCTTGGCCAGGCTTTCTTCATTCTGAATGTGGCCCTGTCACCAATTCAACACTTTCCCCTTCCCCTGTGGGGTGCAAAGCTGCCAGAAACATACACATGAAAATATCTCACTAGAGCCATAGAGTCATAGACTCTTTGCTTTCCTCAAAAGGAATCCCATTTCTGGTCTGCAGTCTTAATGGGAGGCTGGATCATGGAAAAAGGAAGAGAGTTCCAGAAAACATCTATTTCAGCTTTATTGACTATGCCAAAGCCTTTGACTGTGTGGATCACAATAAACTGTGGAAAATTCTGAAAGAGATGGGAATACCAGACCACCTGACCTGACTCTTGAGAAACCTATATGCAGGTCAGGAAGCAACAGTTAGAACTGGACATGGAACAACAGACTGGTTCCAAATAGGAAAAGGAGTACGTCAAGGCTGTATATTGTCACCCTGCTTATTTAACTTATATGCAGAGTACATCATGAGAAATGCTGGGCTGGATGAAGCACAAGCTGGAGTCAAGATTGCCTGGAGAAATATCAATAACCTCAGATATGCAGATGACACACCACCCTTATGGCAGAAAGTGAAGAGGAACTAAAAAGCCTGTTGATGAAAGTGAAAGAGGAGAGTGAAAAAGTTGGCTTAAAGCTCAACATTCAGAAAACGAAGATCATGGCATCCAGTCCCATCACTTCACAGGAAATAGATGGGGAAACAATGGAAACAGTGACAGATTTTATTTTGGGGGGCTCCAAAATCACTGCAGCCATGAAATTAAACGATACTTGCTCCTTGGAATAAAAGCTATGACCAACCTAGACAGCATATTAAAAAGCAGAGACATTACTTTGCTAACAAAGGTCTATCTAGTCAAAGCTATGGTTCTTCCAGTAGGCATGTATGGATGTGAGAGTTGGACTATAAAGAAAGCTGAGCGGTGATGAATTGATCCTTTTGAAATGTAGTGTTGGGGAAGACTCTTGAGAGTCTCTTGGATTGCAAGAAGATCCAACCAGTCCATCCTAAAGGCAATCAGTCCTGGATATTCATTGGAAGGACTGATATTGAAGCTGAAATTCCAATACTTTGGCCACCTGATGGAGTATTTTCCACTCCTTGGAAAAGAACCTGATGCTGGGAAAGATTGAAGGTGGGAAGAGAAGGGAACAACAGAGGATGAGATGGTTGGATGGCATCACCGACTGGATGGACATGGGTGTAAGCAAGCTCCGAGAGTCGTGATGGACAGGGAAGCTTGGCGTGCTGCAGTCCATGGAGTCGCAAAGAGTCAGATGTGACTGAGCAACTGAACTGAACTGAACTGAAAGTCTATTCATCTTCCCTCACTCTTTCCCCTCATTTAAATTCCATTGTTGTGGTTTCATAACTTTCTTTTTCTTGTTTGTGGGCAAACTTTTACAGCCTTAGTCCTTGGGGTCGTTCTCGACTTGCCAAAGCCACTGACCTTACCAGGAATACAAGCGCACAAGGGAAGCTTGCAGTCATCCCCATCCCCCTCCCCCCACCGGCTCTGGCTGCCTCCCCTCCCCTCCACCATCACCCAATTCCCCTGGGGATGGCGGGAAAGGGGGTCTCTTTGAAAGAGCAAACAGAAGAGAACTTGTCTAGTGCAGACTCATAATTTAGAGAGTCTCCATGACTCACTGGTTTATAATGTTGAAGACATGCCTGGTAAATCTGCCTTCTGTCCTTCTGAACATCGCCCCCGGACACCAGCACGCAGCTCTCTTTAGGAATCCTCAAGACTGGAGAGTGAAAGGCTTTTTCGACTATAATACAAAGAAGTATTGAATTTTCCTGAACAACAGCGAGACCTTAGCCTAGCAAGCTAATGCAATATTGATCTGAGCTGGAGCGGGTGCAGGACCCTGATCGGTCTTATGGTCTTATGTGTGTGCTCATTTGTGGATTTACATGATCAGAGCTCTTGGATTCCCTACTTCCGTTATGGTGGAGCCAAACAGCAAGGCGATGAATGCCAATTGTCCCCAAAACAGAAGTATAATTCAAAAATGGAATGCCTGGAGAATTTAAAAAACAGGCATCAAGCTCTCTCTGTGGGGAGAGCAGGCCTATGATGACCGTTGCTTCTCAGGTGTGAAGGCAACACTGTATTTGTGCTGCTTGAAAGAAGAAACGGCAAAACCCCATTCTTTGTATTTTTCCCACTAATCCCTCCATTAACTAGAACCCTACCTTAGAATCAGATAATTTGGCTTTCTGCCACCTTTTTATGAGGAAAAATAGGCAACCATCTACTATAAAGAGATACTATTAAAATAAGGTATTTTGGAATAAATAAACACAAAAGGGGGTCATTTTAAACAGGTACCAGATCAGCCAAGTCTATTTTTCTTAAAGTCAACCTTTTAGTGAGAATATCTGGATTTTGCAACTTTTCCCCAGAAAGAAGAATTGGCACAATTTATGTCATTTATATTTTGGAAGGTTTATATCACTAATATTTTGTATTTATATCATTGATACTGTATATCTATATTTTAGAAGGTTATTTTTAACATAAAATTCCATCTGTCTTTGATGAAGCTTATTCCTAAAGTCGTAATAATAATTCCTAATAACTTGGGGAGTGTAGGTCACAGAGCATTTCCAGCTTTTTCCCCAGCCTGGATGGAGGGCTGGCTTCATGGGCATCCAGGTGCTGTGAACTAGGCATTCACGTGCGGCCCCATAATTCAGTACAAGCATCTGCAGGCACACTTAGTTCATGGCTCTGAAGCTGTGTAACCTTCACCAATGACTCCAGAGCTGTTAGTTTTGAATCTACGGAGCTTCAAAGAGACTGCTGGCTGGAGAAGTGGGGTTCTCCACGTGCATGTCTCGGATCTCACATTTTGGAGCAAACTGCTTCTCTTCAAAGTCAAGTTGAATCGCTTTCAATTACTTGTCCTCTAATTCAGTGTCTATAATAAAATGCCACATAAAATCACTTGATGGGTAAAAGCCTTCAGTGCCTTCTGGTTTTTTTTTTTTTTTTTTTGGAAAGGATATCAAAGAATAAAAGCGATTTTGCTGGCAAGGAAAATTGTGTGTTGGACTACGATGACAAACATGTTCCTTGTGCCACTGACAAAAAAACCCAGGAGGACACACTCTCATTTTGCCTAAAAAAGAGTGCACTCCGATGCTGGCATAGACAGGATGAGGCCAGGTGAACACAAACAAATAGACAATCACATTTTTCTAATTCCAAAGCCAGTTTTCTCTAGGAATAAGTCAATTCACCCAAAACATGGGTGAATTGCAGGCTGACAACCCGTATTGTTAATTGTTCTTCGCTTCAATTCAGTGATTTTCTAGAGCCAGAAAATTACTACTTTGGAAAACCCCTGACACTAATAACAATGCTCTCCTTTCTACATAAGTTGGTTGATTGGACCTTCTTTTCAGATGTCAATTTAAATATGAGTTCTAGAAAGGAAGGCTGCAAATTTGGGTTGTGAACAAATAAACCCATTATTAAATGTTCCAACTATTATTGCAATACTATTATGATAGTGTTTTCCTAATTATCGGATTGAATACTTGGAAATCAATCAGAGCCCTGTTTGGACAAATCTCATTACTTAATGAGGGAGTTTCAATAAAATCATCATAATCCTATTTATATGGTTAAAAAAAGGAAAGAGGAGACTCAACTAATGATAACTTACCCATTTGCTCCAATGACATAAGCTTTCTTTAAACCTAGATTCTCTCTAGTGCTGTTTACCACCGAAGAACATGGCTAAACTGAATGACACTGATCATTTAATGTCATTTCTAAGACAAATGCAATCTCCTTCACATGATATTAGCTTTCATTCACAATTTACTTAAATAGTCTTTCTTCCATCTGATAATATCATCTGACTATTTTATAGCTAGTTCCAAATCTCTAACTGCATGATTTGTAAGAACTTCTAAGCTGCCCTTTCTGATCTGTGTAGAGTATGTTCTCCAGAGAAATCTTACTATTAAACCAGACTAAACACAAGACTAGCAATGCAGCTGCAACAAATTATTTGATATTATCTCCCTCTGTTCAGAATTTGGGTGTGTATTTTTGCCATTCACCTTCTAATTCATAAGGACTGAAATGGAAAACGTTAATTTAGCTGGCCACATGGTTACGTCTCCCACCTCCTTCAAATCTGGCTCATTTTCTTAATAAGACCTAACCTAACCACCCTATTTAAGAAATTCCACCCATCTTTCTCTCTTTACCTTCATTTTTTCATGCCTTTATTCTACTTTTTCTTCTTTTCCTTTTTTTTTTGTTTATAACACTTCTCACCTTCTAACATCCCATGCACGTGATTCAATTGTCTGTAATGTACACTGTTTATTACCTCATTCCCTCTGATAGAATCTGAATGGGGCATCCATCTTTGCTTTGTTTGCTAAGAGATTACTACAGTGCCTGGTACATGGCAGATGTTCACTAAGTGTATTTTTTGAATGAACGATGAACTCAGGTGATGTGAACAATGTGTACCAAGGATGTGTGCCAATCTGATTTGATTCCCCAAAGATAAGAATTCCCTAGAGAGCAGACAAGGAATCCATCTAAACTAGGAACATTCAAATGCTCTCCTCCTTCCTTTCTGAGATTTCTAAATGTGGTAGCATAGTGGGTATACAGTTCACTGTGAAAATTTTAGCAGGGACTTAACCTCTCTGGTTCTCAATCTCTGCATTCGAAAAATGACTGACTTCATTTAATTGAGGTCTTAAGAGCTCATCTTCTGATGAGTTTATGAATTAATAACCAGTAGGCAAGCTAATGAAATGAGAAAAGTACTTCAGCCAGGAAAACCATGGGTTGCTTCCAATTTTCCCATAGAAAAGGTTATGAGACCTTGCAGAGTCTTTTATGGTCTCTGTTTCCTTATCCACAAAATGAAGGCATTAGACTAGAAAATTACCAAGTCTTGTTAGGCTCAAATATGTCATCACCGCTCTGCATAAAGAAAATTGCTGTTTTTCTTCCTCCTTTTGAGCTACTTTTTAAAGTGATGCATGTATATGATGCTTGTAAAAGGATCCCGGGGCCCTTCCCCTAGATCCTTCCCCTTTGGGGTGCTTTGTGCCGTGCTTACCATCGGGGAATCCATCCCAGATTTCTAGCCGGTCATAGCGACAAAACATCCCCCCCGGAGGATTCGAGTCAGGCTCCAGGTCAAAGCTTTCAAATTCCAGGATAATCTCTGACATCTTTGGTGCAAAGATAATATAGGTGCATTCTAGGCTGTTGGGATATTTTTCAGGGAATCCGGGGGATTTTATTACCCCACTAGGCATTGTGTAGTTCTGGGAACATTCAGGACCTACGAGTGAAAGAAAAAAAGGAGTAGAGTGAAAATTCCACTTAAATAACCTGGGCAAAGACAGTTTATCTTTCCAATAAAAGCCCACCATTATAATCATTGTCCTAATCACTCATTACCCAGCCTTTTCACAGTGGTGATATATACAGAAAGTCGAGTTCAGATTTATTGCATTCACCTTCGTTTTCCATCTGTGTGGAGCAATTTACAAACTTCTGCTGTTGCAGAGGGGAGAAAAAAATGACAAATACAAAATCATGTGGGAACAATGAATGAGTAAGCTACAGAAATCTCGACAGAGCCCTCGAGAAATAATTATAGCCCCTTCAATCTTAAATCTTTAAATCTTGAGGCTGACAGCTCTTTATTGGTGAAATAGAACATTTACAAAAGCGAGGGAGAGAATCCAGTGGAGGGAATTTGGGTTTCAGATTCCTCCACCAGTGACTCAGTAATTCTGCCAGATGTGACCTTTGCCTTCTTGACAAACTAAATGTGAAAGGTAATTCGTACATGTACGCAGGGTGAGTGACTCATTCGGAATGGTGTTGACACAGGTGTGCCAGTAAAGTGTGGCTGTTAGTTGGGGCATGATAAACTGGGACGCAGGTCCTGTGGCTCCAAGTCACCTGATACCAATGTTGACATCCAAACCTTCCCCAACATACAGCGCAGGAGGTTGTGTGTGTGTGTGCGTATGTGTGTGTGTGTAATGCATATATTTATAATGTGCCATTTAAATGATGGTTCAGTGTTATCAAGACTACAAATTACGGAGATTCGTAATTTAGGTTGGTTCAGGGCACGCATACAGTTATTGCAAGTCAACCTTATGAATATACATGCTGCTGCTGCTGCTGCTGCTAAGTCACTTCAGTCGTGTCCAACTCTGTGCTACCCCATACACGGCAGCCCACGAGGCTCCCCCGTCCCTGGGATTCTCCAGGCAAGAACACTGGAGTGGGTTGCCATTTCCTTCTCCAATGCATGAAAGTGAAAGGTGAAAGTGAAGTCACTCAGTCGTGTCCGACTCTAGCGACCCCATGGACTGTAGCCTACCAGGCTCCTCCGTCCATGGGATTTTCCAGGCAAAAGTACTGGAGTGGAGTGCCATCGCCTTCTCCGTATGAATACATAAAGGACCACAATTTCAGTTCATGGAATCGGCAGTGAATAGGGTGCTATCCACCACACAGTTGAGAATGGCCCATCCACACAGACTATCAGATTATCCACGCCAGCCTATCAGTTCTGCCCCTTATCACCACCACAGCTGTGATGATTGCCCAAGAACTCTTAGGCAGTCTGGTAAACAGAGATGACTTGACCTTTCTGAATCTCAGGATCCAATCTGGGGATGTTGGTTAAACCATTCCTTTTTAAAAAAAAAAAAAAATTTACTTATTAATTTGACTGTGTTGGGTCTTAGATGCAGCACGTGGCATTTTCATTGCATCGTGTGGGATCTTTCATTGTGGCCCATGGACTATTGAGATGCAATGCACAGGCTTAGCTGTTCTGCAACATGTTGGACCTTAGTTCCACAACCACAGATCAAACCTGGGTCCCTTGCATTGCAAGGTGAATTCTTAACCACAGGACCACCAGGGAAGTCCCAGTTCAACAAGTTTTTTCCAGGTCCATTGTCGCACTGATGAAGACTCTGCAAGGGCATATAAGGATTCAAGTCCAAATAGGGAAGCTTGTGGAGCTTGTTCTTAACTAAATATTCTTCCAAAGTGCCAAGTACTAAAGGCAACATGTTTGGCATCAATATACATTAAATTTAACTAACAGATCCCTATTTTTAGTGGTGAGGGCTATTAAGTTCACTCTCCACCTCAGTGCATCTGGCAGTATGTTGAGAAAACAAATCAATCTTGCTCTCTCCATGCATATATTAGCCATGGTCCTGGAGACACAGAAGACTACTTAGTAGATGGCATAATAAACCTGGTCCATAGAGGTCTGAGTTGAATAAATACCTCCCAAATCCTTCTACGATGGGGCTCACCCTTCAACACAATGCTTATCTATTCAGTTCTGGTTAAAAAAATTATTACCAAGTGGCATTTTTGCCATCTCAACTTCAAGTAAAGAGATTGTGGAATGTGCTATATAATTTCTAACATGTTTCTAAGCTATTGGGTGGCATCTGAGATAGCAGTAACTATGCCAATTTGTTATTAATTCAAAAGTCACTCATTCATATATAGTTAATTGGGAACCTTTTAGAATTTTATTTCCAAGATGTAGGAACAGAGACCTTCAACCTCCTCCCCAGGGCTTTGGCTGGCAAAGCAAACAGCAGAGTTTAATGCAGTTTCCAATATTTTCTCCTTCTTTAAAAGGTAAAATTATACAGTTGTGGTTAAGATTTAATGAAAAAAAAAACACGGAGTTAATGGCGCTTTTTCAAAATCAAATAAATGCCAATGCTTTCACGTATATCCTTGTCATGTCAGATTCCTTTGGAAGCTGGCCCAGGTTTTCTCAGGCATTTTGACAAAGGCTGGGGACATTCTAGGCTTCCCAGGTGGCACCAGTGGTAAAGAACCTGCCTGCAAATGCAAGAGATGTAAAAGACGTGGGTTTGATCCCTGGGCTGGGAAGATCCTCTGGAGGAGGGCAAAGCAGCCCACTTCAGTATTCTTGCCTGGAGAATCCCATGGACAGAGGAGCCTGGCGGGCTATGGTCCATAAGGTTGCAAAGAGTTGGACACAACTTGGCACGCATGCATGGGGACATTCCATGGGGAAGTGGAAGCAAGCTGGATGGAGCACCAAGAGATTTGAATTCCGCCGCCTTGCTAACCTGCTGTGTAGCCCTGGTGACCTCGTAATCTTCCTGATCCTCAGATTCTGTGCATCACACATGAGAGGTGGGCTTTAGAATTGGAAAAGAAAACCTTTCAAACTCAAAGCTGCTTCTGTAATTTCTTCCTTTCTCCATTAGACATCAAAATTTGTTTTAATGGGTTGCTTATTCTTTATTGTACAAGCTTGCCACACAGTTGAGGGACCACTTCCCTCAAAGGATGATGGCAGGAGAGGGCTGAGAGATTCCGGGGTAAACACACAAGCCACAGACAGGACTGAGGGTGAGTAGCCAGGGTGCCCAGGAGGGTGTGAGCTGCTGGGTAAGGCACCAGTGACACCACGCTTTCCCCATTATTTGTAAGAATGAGAGCGTCCAGTGTAGCCACAGGCATACCACATTTCGCGTTGTTAAGGACCATCAGGATGGATAAGGATGATAGCTAAGATATCCCCTTTGGAATTATACTTAGATGTACAGACTCTTAATCAAATGACATATGAAGTCACCAATCCTGCTCTCAATAAATGCCATCCCTTGCCTGACTGAGACCTATAGCTTCTTCCAGCATCTGGGCCTGGATGACAGGGGAAGGACAGGGGAAAGGTGGGAGGTGGGCAGGCTGAGGTTTCCTCAAGAAATTCTTTAGCTGAAAGAGAATCATTTTAGGCTGATGGCCCAAGGTTTCGGTATCTGTGAAGAGGAGGGGTGTGGGTACCCGAGGAGAGAACTAGGGTGTCCTGGGGGCTCCAGGAGGCATGGGGAGAGGTGGGCACTACCCCCTGCCATCCATTGGGCAAAAATGGTTGTCCAGAAATGTAGCCTTAGGGATGCAAAAATGGCCCTGGAACCTACTGCCAGAAATCCTCAAGGCCAACAGTTGAACGAATAATGCATTGGTTCCAATTATGATTAATTTATGCGTTTTGAAGAAATCTGAAATTGCTGCAGCCTGAAAGAAGCGCTATATTTTTCAAAGAACAGAGGTTCTATAATATTTATCATGAAATTACTTTCAAGAAAAGAATGTCTGTGAACCTGTGTGTGTGTGAATATATTTGACTAGCTCATGACTTTGAATGGAGTAGCTGTAAGAACTACAGTATGTGCAACAAGGGAGAAAGACGTTTTCTTTTTTAGGAGGTACTAATTTAGTTGGGAAATGAGACACATATACGTGATAAAACTCGAAATATGTAGGAAAAACATACTGGTTAGTGAAATACAGTTCTGTTTGTGCATATATACATACAGTATCTATAAGTGTATATTTGTGTTGTGTGATAGGGGACAAGCTGGGTAGGTGTAGGAAAATGAAAAATAGATTAATTAATAATAATAAACTTGGAGCCAGGTTTCCATGGAGGTTAAGAGGCTTAAGGCAGAAGAGAGAGAGGGTGCTGTACAATTTGGAGGGACCAGCTTCATTCCAACAGTTAGTGCATATGGCACACAACTTCCGGGACATGCTCTGCTACGTGTTTTCACTTCAACCGACCTTCACAAAGAGCCAGTGCCAGATACAGTTATCCATTTTCCAGATGAGGAATCCAAGGCTCTGAACATTCGCACAGATGGGCAGTGGCCGCATCAAAATTTACATGCAGATCTGCTGGGCCTCACCCAGAGCACCCACCAACCTGGGCAGGAAGATAAGCTGTGAGTCCGTGCAAGTGAAGCCAGGAAGGTTGGGAGAAGCTGATGTCAAGACCTGAGCATGACCTCAGAGAACACTGAGGCATCACCTCACAGGTGACAAATACCCATCATAGGCATTCTGGGGATAGCAGTTTGATGACTTGTTTGAGAGGCTATGGGTAGGATTAGAGAGCATGGGGATAACCATTAGACAGTTCTATTTGTTCAGTGGCAGAGGATGTGGAAAGAAAGCTGTAAGACTCTGTTTTTAATTGAGCTATAGTTGATTTATTGGAGAAGGCAATGGCACCCCATTCCAGTACTCTTGCCTGGAAAATCCCATGGGTGGAGGACCCTGGTGGGCTGCAGTCCATGGGGTCACTAAGAGTCGGACATGACTGAGTGACTTCACTTTCACTTTTCACTTTCATGCATTGGAGAAGGAAATGGCAACCTACTCCAGTGTTCTTGCCTGGAGAATCCCAGGGATGGGGGAGCCTGGTGGGCTACCGTCTATAGGGTAGCACAGAGTCGGACACGACTGAAGCGACTTAGCAGCAGCATAGTTGATTTATAAGATGATATAAGGTTCAGGTGTACAGTCTGGTGATTCGGAATTTCTGAAGCAGTGACTCTCTGAGACTTTTGAACAAAAATCCAAAAGAACCGGCAGTTATATTTGGGTGTAGAAGAAAATAAGGCTTCAAGTCTCAAGGATGACATTGGGCAGTGGGGAAAGAGGGGAAACCCCAGTGCATCTGAGACTAACAGAATTTTGAGGGCTGAGTTCACCTGGAAGGAAGCAGAATTCCTAATGACTTAAGGAGGATCTTACCGTTTCTCCACCCACCACCTTCAGATCCTTGAGAAACACTGACAGTGAAAAGCTGTTCTTACCTCTTTTTCTGACTCTTTCTTTCTTTGATGCTGCCAGATGCAGGTAAGCAAGCAAACGGGTATGTTTGTGCGTGCGTGTACCTACGCATACGTGGGTTTACATAGGTCAAACAGCTTTCAACACAAGGAAATACATACGTAGTCATGTGAGCCCACTGAGATCCTACGTCTGCTGTTATTTATACTAAAGGCTTTCTAAGCATGTGCTCAGATGAATTTCTGAAGAAAGTTCTCTCCATCTACCCATATTTATATGGGACAGTACCAGAGTTCTTTGAAATTTAAAGACGTTGTACCAATGCTCCCAGAAATGCTTAAAGTCCTTTTTGTTATTCTCAGTGGCCACTGACCCACAAGACCTTAGGCTTTCGAATTTGGTGTGGCTAGATTTTTTTCTATTAAATAAAGCCTTTTTTCATATATTCCAGGACAATACATTTAAATCTGTCACCTCTGTCCCTGGAGGGCCTCCCACACATTAATGTCAACTTAAAAGGGAAGGCAGGACTGAGTTCATAGCAGGAATCTACAGCCTGCTGTGGAAAACAGTGACATCCAGAGGAAGATACAGTTTTTATTAACTGGCTGATATGTGAGTTTAATTCGTCAAACCTGGGAGACGATACAGTCTCAGATTCTATCCTGTTCCAATATATACCACTGTGACAGAAGATGGTGGTGCTTTTGTCTCTGAGCCATGTCCGACTCTTGTGACTCCACTGAGTGTAGCCCACCAGGCCCCTCTGTCCATGGGATTCTCCAGGCAAGAATACTGGAGTGGGCTGCCATTTCCNAGTCTCAGATTCTATCCTGTTCCAATATATACCACTGTGACAGAAGATGGTGGTGCTTTTGTCTCTGAGCCATGTCCGACTCTTGTGACTCCACTGAGTGTAGCCCACCAGGCCCCTCTGTCCATGGGATTCTCCAGGCAAGAATACTGGAGTGGGCTGCCATTTCCTTCTCCAGGAGATCTTCCCGACCCAGGGGTTGAACCCAGGTCTCCCACATTGCAGGCAGACTCTCTATTATCTTACCACTGAGCCACGAGGGAAGCCCTGAAAGATTAGTAAGTGATTATTTTGGAGGGGGCAAATGGATAATTAATTCTGAAAGGGAATGCCATTTAAAACATTATTATTTTGTTTCCTCCAAGAAGTTCTTGCCCTAACCATGTTTCTGTTAATGGAAAGCTTCTTCCTCCAAAAGTTTTTGAAACTCTAAGGCTAGTGGACTACTGCTTGGATTTTCCCGGGAGCAAACAGTTTTGGATTTTGCAATAAAATAAAGGAAACAGGATGTATTGAGCTGGCCAAAAAGTTCATTCACAGTTTCTCCATAACATCTTACAGAAAAACCCAAATGAAATTTTTGGCCAGCCCAGTACATCATTTTCAGGTAAGAGGGACTCACGCATTTTTTAATGAAAGAAATAAAACTTCAAGAGTAGATCCAACTTATTTTTGAAGAAGAAAGAAAAGAATAAATGTTCTTAAAGGAGCTTTACAGAGTATATACTTTAAAAACACTGGTCAGTATATTAGAATGATGAAATTCTGATTTCTAAAATACATTTAAACAGCTTTTTAAACATACATCCTTCATACAGTGAGTAACTTTCCTTTGTGCAAAGTATTTTCAACATTTTTTGTAATGGGAATATCTGATTTTTTACCAACAGATTAAGAACATCACTTCTGGTCTTTCTTTTCACTTTGTCTCTCACGAGATCAAGTGAGGTTTGTGACCACTCAATCATACTCGGTCTCCTGCAAGTCACTTACCTTTCTTGAATATTTCATAGCGTATGGAAAATCCTGCCCCGTGAGTCTCATAGTCAGAGACAAATTTGATAAAGAGAAATGGCCCTGAAGACACGAAAGAAGAAGGGGCGATCTTTCCACAGAACTTTCCCAGTACACGCCCATTTTCGTTTTCTCCATCAATGACCTCCACGTAGTCATACCTGAGACAGAGGTAGAAGGAAACATCAGGTTAGGGAGAAAAGTCCTTTTAACTTCAATCAGTTAGAAGCCAGCATTCTCCACCACAGTCTGTCGGGAGAAAAAATAAGTGCTATCTGCATTCACTGCTGGATTTCACAGAGAGGGTAAAAAAAAAAAAGTCTCACAAAATGAAATAATTAAAATGGACTACATCATGTCCATGTACATCATCTGGTTACACAGAACTGGTAAGAATAATGGTGTCCATTATACTTGCAGACAATGTCAGTTAAAGTAACCAATGAACAAGAAAAAGGAAAATCTCATGAGTACAATTCTCTATCATTAAGTTGTGTTCCTTTGTCTGGGGTTGGGGGGAGTGTCAATACATAATGCTACGCATTCTTTTCAAACTGTGAAGTTCTTTTATGAATTCAAAATGTCTCCTTGGCTGGAGCTCTCTATGAATAATACTTTGATTTCTGTGAGTGATCCTCTAAACATATGGCCACAGAATAATAAACAGATTCTTTACTATTTAACTCAATTCCACCAAACTCCAGGCTTCGCAGGAGAAAAACCTCTGTTGGTATCCACTGTGGTCAAAACAAAGATTTTCTTCCCTTAGAACTACAACTTGAACTGTAGAACATAATCTCTACAAGGAAAAAAAGGTTATTTAAAACTCAAAAGTAAGTGTTTACTACCAGCCTGGATCTTTAAAGGAATGCTGTCACTGGAAAATAAAATATGACAGACTTGGAATCATCAAAGTGACATGATTTTTAAAAATTCAGGCTTAATGATAATACATGGAGATAACTGATAAAGGGAGTAGTAATAAAATACTAGCCTAAAGAATGCACTGAGATAATGCATATGCTTGGATGAACTTTTTTCATCTCTAAAATACGGAAATCCATCTCCAGGAAAGTAGCATCTCCCAGGAAAACAGGAATATTTTTGTTTGTTTGGCATTATCTATTTCTTAGTGTCTTGCTCTTCCTTTTCTTTTTATTATTTATTTGCCAAGTCACCTAGGAGTCAGATAACCAGATAATCTCATTTGGATTCCATATTTCTTCTAGAACTGACATGAAGACATTACAATCCATTCATTTCAAACCTGCATTTCTCTATGGAACTTGATTCGAAAGTCCTGGGATATATTCATTTCAGGGATGGCTAAAATATGGCAGTAACATAAACTGCATCTGGCAATTTAAAAGAGATCAAAGTGTGGGAAATCTTCAGGATGACCAATGTCATCCTTAGCAATCCTTTTCAAACTGTCTGGGACACATGACTTATGTTTATGTAAAGTCTCATGAGACAACTGCAAAGATGCTATCACGAGTCCAAGTGGATAGCTTAAGGCTCTCTCAATTAAAAATGACGTTACCTCATCAGTTAAGAGTGTGTGCCAGCCTTGTGTATATCAGGAAGAAAATAAAGCTGACAGTGATGGAATGAAGTATTAACATATGTGAATTATTATATTAACTGCATTTCCCCTGCTGCATCTGCTGATTGCCAGAGCAATCACTGGCCCAGTGAGCATCACTGTCCTTGAAAAACTATGGAGCCACACAGAGGAACAGTTTGTTTCTCGATACATTGGGAGATGCGTTGCATGCTCAGACAAAGGAGGAGGAAGAGGAGGAGGACTGGAGGATGAGGAGGAGGAAGAGGATGAAGACGGTGTTATGTTCAAAATCCTCAATGGCTTTTTATAGTCAACCGAGGGCCACTGGAAAGAACCCCACCTCTGTACTCCTGAAAGCCTCACAAGCTGGCATTTATGCAGTAATTCCTTTTATCTCTGCAGCTTCATTGACTAGGCAGGTCTGTGCAGTTTACCCCACACTCGCTTGTAATTTAACTGTGATTTGAGAGGCTGGCTGTGTTTGGCCTGGCGACCGTGCGTCCAGCGCTGCTCTATAGGCTTTTTACTTGCATCCCGACATGGTCTGAATACTAAGTGGCCACATCCTAGTGCATTTTGCCTTCCAGACACAAATCAGAGAGGTGGGTCAGCCATTCTGAGGACTAAAGGGCATTTCTGCAAAGAGACCTCTCTGCCAGGTATGAGAGAACTCAGCTATTAGACTGCTGGGGATGTATAACGGGAGGAAGCTAGTCTTTTAATCCACATTATCTGCTAGTGGTAAATTCTAAGCTCTCCTCTTGGCAACAGTAAAAGCTATTTTTAAAAGGGGCAGAGGGACTAGACGTTCCACCTAGCAAGAGATAAGTCACTGCATCTTAAGTGCCAATTTTAGGCGATGGGATTTTTCAGGGCCACAATCGTTACATTTATATGCTAGGATGCTGCTGTCTTTTTAGCTCTTTCCTTACTGGTACAACCCAACAGGCGCCCCCAAATGTATCACAGAGAGCGGCTCATGTAAATATTCAGGAGGGTGTACGCGTACAAATTGCAAAGGGTGATACTGCCAAGGAAGTTAAAAAAGCAGCCAGCCTCTCCCTCAGAAGTTGAGACCAGTTCCACTCCATAAGTTTCTCGCTGGCAAATGTGATGCCAGGAATGCAGCTGGTGTGTCAGCATCCCTCCCCAGAGACTTAATGTGTCACCACAGTAACGTACCCAGCCTGCATTGGCCTGAGGCCCAGGATCCCGAGTTTGCAAATTTCGGTCCCCCAGCCGGCTGCACTGCTCTGTTACTGCTGCTGGCGTGGCAAGCACTGCGTTCCTTGCGATGCTAGCATCCTCGGTCCTGATACCAGAGACCTGCACAGGTGAGCCTGGAAGCACCTGTGTGACTTGCATTCTGGATCCACAAGCTTGGGCTTGGGAGGAGAGCTGGGGATGGTGTCTTGGGACTCATTCAGAGAAGCTAGTGGAGGGTTCACGGACTTCCCAGGCGGCGCTAGTGGTAAAGAACCTGCCTGCCAATGCAGGAGACATAAGAGACTCGGGTTTGATCCCTGGGTTGGGAAGATGTCCTGGAGGAGGCCCACTCCATGGCAACCCACTCCAGTATTCTTGCCTGGAGAATCCCCATGGACAGAGGCACCTGGCTGGCTACAGTCCAGAGGGTCACAAACAGTTGGACACGACTGAAGCGACACAGCACATGGATGAGGGTTCACAAAGTTAACCCATTTGTTTCTTTGGAGTCCTGCTCCAGAAAAAGAATGTTCCAGGTGACAAGGAGGCTGCATCTGGGTCCACAGTGTACCACCACCTGTGTAGGAAAGCCCTTCCTCAGACATCACCGCCCCACGTTTCATCATAGGGATGCCAGCATATTATGGATTTGGCCATCTCTTAAAAAAAATTTGGGCTATGCTGCATGGTTTGTGGGATCTTAGTTCTCTGACCATGAATCGAACCCAGACCCCTTGCACTGGACTCACAGAGTCCTAACCACTGGATTGTCAGGGAATTCCCCCATCTCTCTTCTTAAACCTTCTACCTTAAAGTTTTCACTTCCAGCACGAATAATGGTAAAGCAGCCAACCTTTCCTGGGAATAAAGCAAAGCTCTCTCTGCTTAACCTTCTTACAATTAAAGACATTTCCCCAAGGTTTCCTTTTTCAGGTGTGAAGGCTTGGCCGGGGCAGTGGTGGGGTGGGAGCTCTTCTCATGAGTGTTCCTGGCTTTAAGCCCAGGCTTCTTAAGTTCCAGGCATCTTGTTGACATATCTCTAACCCTCACCCTACCTGGCTACATGTGGGTGGTAAAAACATTTTGAATCCTAATAGTAATCACGAGTTAGGTTTCCCATAAGAGTGATTAAAGAATAAAGATTTCCTTCTAAGAACTCTTGAAAGGATTACTCAGAGATTATTATTATTATTATTTTCTTCTGGAAAGTTTAAATTATGGTTTTAGGAAAATGGCCAAGGAAGGGGGAAAGTGATGGGAAAATGAGAAATGTCTTCAGTCACTAAAGAGTGGTTTGGGAGGCTTTCTAGGTGCTGAATAGACAAATAGCACACTTTACTTAAGTCGGGTTTTCTCCTCTGAGTGCAAATGACCCTTGACTCTATGGTGGGGCCCGTTAATGGTTAAAAAAAAAACCCAATTAATCCTCTGTAGGGTGTTGTCTGTATGCGGAGCTACTGTATCAACCCCCCTCACAGCTTCTGGACATTCTCGAGTTGTTGAGAAGGGGGATTTTAGGTAATGGTGTCTTTTTAATCTCCTTCCAAAAGGATCTTCCCCCGCGTGCATACCTATGTTAATAATGGAGAAATTCGATACCTGACATCATAAACCAGAGTGAGAAATGATGTTGGCTAACATAATTTTCACCTGCAAAAATGTGTTTCTTTGGATCTTTGGCCTGTTTTACACGAGGCATTAATAGCCATCCCAACTGAGCAGGCTGTAAACGATTACTGTGCTGCTGCCCAAGAACTACCTTCCCTATTCCCCAGAAGAGAACAGATTTTTTTTCTTGGAGTATTAGAAAGAGGACGGGGATATAAAAATACACAGTGATGGAGCTAGGAGGGGCCAATTAGTTTCCGTCTGTGTTTCTGAGCGATTTTACATGATCCGCCTCCTTCCTGTTCTGGCTTCCTTGCCATGTTCTAATCAAGGGAAATATAAGAAAAGCCTTATAAGGCTCACAGTCTCTTCTGTTGTAAAGGATTCTTTAGAAATCTATTCAAAAGAAAAAAACTGGAATAAATGTCAAATATGTATGCAAAAAGTATTGCCTGAAGCTTTATAATAATGGGGAAAATGAAAATAAGGCAAATAGAAAGGAAGTAAGAAGGAACTTACATTCATATAGAGGAATACTATGCAGCTATTAAAAATAATGTTCAACAAAAGTTTCTTATAACAAAGGAAAAATGCTTATGATAAATAAGTGAAAAATCAGAACATAAAACACTGTACACAAGATATCCTCTATTTTTATTTGCATGAAGTAAAGGAACAGGAAGGAAATACGCAAGGTGTTAACAAGTGTTTATGTCTGGGTGGTGAGATTATTTCTCTATTATTATGATTATTTCTGTATCTTTCAAAATTTTTATAATGAACAAGTGTTCCTCTGCCACCAGATAAAAGTTATTTTGAAAAGCATTAATATCTATGCATAAAGTCTCAAATCAACACCCTGCAATGCAGCTCACAACTCTGTTTACTGGTCAGAAAACAGTATCTTCAATGATGCTTTATTTGGAAATAAATCAAAGGTTTTGCCTTTTGTTTTTAAAACAACAGGATCGATGAAACTCCCTGTATTTGGTGGGGGCAGCGGTGGGGGGCCAGTACTAGAAAGTTAAAATGAACCAGATTGGATTTCATACTTTCTGAAATGCTGGAAGTAATACTTTTTCACTGTCGTGTATTTATGTGGATTTGCATGACATTTTAGACTGTTGACATTGTCTGCATTTTTTCCCAGTTGGAGGTGGCTGCCTGTGAAAGACAATGGAGTAGCAGGTTAGGATTTGAGTGGCATTTCTGTTGCCCCACCATCAAGTTCCTTCACTGATCTTATCACCCAAACTCAGGTTCCAGCTATGAGGAGACTAAGGGTCTACTGTCTACTGANTTCCCAGTTGGAGGTGGCTGCCTGTGAAAGACAATGGAGTAGCAGGTTAGGATTTGAGTGGCATTTCTGTTGCCCCACCATCAAGTTCCTTCACTGATCTTATCACCCAAACTCAGGTTCCAGCTATGAGGAGACTAAGGGTCTACTGTCTACTGAACTTTGAGGTAAGAACAAGCGCCAGGGTGCAGGTGTGATCGCTGGTTGGCCTGGTCTATGCTACAGAGCCATGAAGAGCAAGGAGCTAAAAGACCAGGCAGCTTTGCTCAGTGGCTGCTGCATGTACTTCAGCCAAACCATCTCTCTCTAGTAACCTACTCCACTGATGGTAAATGGGGTATCAAACATCTCACTCCTCTTGAATCAAACAATTGCTACAGTGTCTTTTGTTCAGTATCATTGTCCTCCTCAAAGGCCCACACAGTGTTACTCTCATTAATTGTCTATAGGTCTCCAGATCATTCTCCTCCAGGAAGTTCCAATGTCACAGAGTCCACCTGACACCTTTCCTGTGTGGTTCCTCTGATTAAAGCTCAATAAAGATTTCCATATGCATCACAGTCAGATAGCCCCTTCTCAAATAATCAGAGTACAGTGAAACTCACAAAGCTTGATCTCACATGTTAACATTTTCATTTTTAAGCTTTTGTAATGCCTCAGGGTTGTAATAATGAATATCAGTAATTTGGTTGCATCCACAGAAAATAGATGATTAATAGGTTAGGTAATAGTATAACAATATGTATAAAAGTGAACAGTCCCAGGAAATGAGGTTATTGCAATAGTGGATAAGGAAAATCTTTAAGGAAAAACTTTTACTGGAGTAAAAAGAAATATTAAATGGTTTTCACTGTAGTAATACAAAGGGCTAATCAAAGGGAGTTAGATGGAGAAGACTTTTGAGAGTCCCTTGGACTGCAAGGAGATCCAACCAGTCCATCCTAAAGGAGATCAGTCCTAGGTGTTCATTGGAAGGACTGATGTTGAAGCTGAGACTCCAGTACTTGGGCCACCTGATGCAAAGAGCTGACTCACTGGAAAAGACCCTGATGCTGGGAAAGATTGAGGGCAGGAGGAGAAGGGGACAACAGAGGATGAGATGGTTGGGTGGCATCATCGACTCAATGGACATCAGTTTGGGTGGACTCCAAGAGCTGGTGATGGACAGGGAGGCCTGGCGTGCTGTGGTTCATGGGGTCCCAAAGAGTCAGACACGACTGAGTGACTGAAATGAACTGAATCAAAGGGAGTGGGTCATGGCTTGTTAAGACCAACTAGAAAAAGAGAGAAATTGTGATAATAAACATTCCGCAGGTAGCAGACTCTTTCCTGCTGCTGTGTAATGAGTCAGTCACTCTAGACATAGGGGCTTAAAACAGCACACATTTATTAGCTCAGGTCAAACGCTTCTCAGGTGGCGCTAGTGGTAAAGAACCTGCCTGTCAACGCAGGAGATGCTGGAGACAGGGTTCCATCCCTGGGTTGGGAAGGTCCCCGAGAGGAGGGCACGGGAACTCACTCCACTATTCTTGCCTGGAGAATCCCGTGGACAGAGGAGCCTGGCAGGCTATGGTTCATGAGGTCACAAAGAGTCAGAGATGACTGAAGCTACTTAGCATGCAAGCACACACTGGCCCGGCTAGGGTTTCGACTCAGCGCATCATAAGATAGAAGTCAAGAGTCCACAGGGCTACCTTCTCATCTGAGTTCTGTGTCTTCTTTACAGTTCATATTGCTGTGGCAGTTTCCTGCAGTTAGGGAACTACAGTTGCCATCTCCTTGCTTGCTGCCAGCTGGGGGCTGCTCTCAGATCCCAGGGGCCACCCACCTCCCTTGCCACACCGCTCTCTCCAGCTTCAAAGCCAGCAACAGAGATGTTCCCTCACACTGGATTCTTCCTATGCTTCAAAACCCCTCAAGAAAAGATGAGTCCTTAGTGAGCATTCACCTGGTTAGGCCAGGCTCACCCAGGATAACCTCCCTTTCTCAAGGTCATCTGATCTGGCAACATAATTAAATCTGCAGAATCCCTGTACAGCAGCACCTAGATTAACAGATGATTGAGTAACTAGAAGAAGCTGTGTGTAACCAGGCTTGAGGATTCTGCCTATTACCCAGACCCAGCTCTGGATGGACACATGAAACCTGGAAGCTGCAGCACAAATTCAAGCAGTGGGGATGGTCCATGTACATCCCCTGAGAGGGTAAAGGCTAGTAAGATCCAGGGTAAGACAAAGGGCAGGGGTGGGGAACTGCAGCAAGGCTGGAAGCTAAAGGTCTACAGGGGCCAATAGGGCAGAGGTTCCACCTGCTGGTTCAGGCCACGCTGACTGTTGGGAAGCCCTGAGCCCACGGTCCTCAATTGCAGAACGGAAAGCAGGTTTCTGGAGTGAGCCATGTGCTTCTGATTGAAGCAAAAACAGACACTGCAAAATTGTCCAACCCATATGTCTAGAGACAGAAGAGTGATAATAGCTTAATCCAGAAATAAATATATAAAAGAACTCAAGACATGGTATAAAAGATGGTCAAAATATATATAATTTCAACAGAAAATGTTTGGAGTTGAATTTCTCATTGCTGTGGGATCTCACTTTATAATTAAGATTTATTGGCATAGAAGATTTAAAAAAATGCTTCACATGGGAAAATATCTCTATGGTTAAACTCAGATTATGAAATCCAAAGATGCATTTCAAATGGAAGATCAAGGACGCCTCCCTTAAAACAACTCCGAGGTAATGGAGTCGTCCAGTGTCAAACTTGCAAAGTTCAGTATTTATAGAAAAATTCACATGCCTTTAATTACAATAAATTCAGTTCCCAAGTAAAATGGTGCCATCTGGAAGATATTAACATCATTTACAACTTGTTCGCCTCCCTATTTCATAGAACATTTTTACTTCTTGCCAACTTTCCACTGTTCTCAGGGTTAAAAAAAAAAAGGAATTAACTTTCATGGATTGTCTCAAGATGGGTTTATATAGCTAGTCAAGTCATCAAAAAGTGACAAGAGGGGGCGTCTTGGACACATTTACTTCCTTCTTATTTACTTTAAATCCTCAAGTTTTGGGTTTTGTTTGTTTGTTTTAAATAAAGCCTGTTCTCCTCTCTCTGCTCCTCTTTTCTCAGCCTTCTCATGGGGATAAAGTGGGGAGAGAACTGGGGTGTTAAAAAGTGGGGTTCAGGGACTTCTCTGGTGGTCCAGCGGTGAAGAATCCGCCTGCCAGTGCAGGGGACACAGGTTCGATCCCTGGTTGAGGAAGATTCCACATTGCTGCTGGGCAACTAAGCCCGTGTGCCACAACTGCTGAGCCCGTGCTGCAACAAGAGAAGCCACTGCAACGGGAAACCTGTGCCCCACAGCTACAGAGCAGACTCTGACCACCGAAGCTAGAGAAAGCCCGTGCACAGCAACGAAGACCTAGCACAGCAAAAAACAAATAAATATTCAAGAAGGAAATCCAAACAACAAAACAGCAAAACTGGGTTCTGGTGTGGGCTCTGAGCTTCAGGACTCACTCCTGCACCTTTAATCTATTAAGACGTGCCCCATCTTTGACCTCCCACAAAGTCTCAAAGAGAACCATGGGGCAAGAGGTGCTACCTGCCTGACCATCCATCAGATTAGCCAAACTGGGGTGACTGTGACCCAAGTCCTCACACTCTTGTCACTGACTAGTTGAGTGTCACTTACTGACATCTGTAAGCCTCAGTTCCTCACCTGCAAAAATGGACAAAATAATTAACTTGCAATGATGAGAGGGAGGACTCAGTGAAATAATGCATGCGGATGTCCCCTTCCAAATGAGGCTGGAATGCAGGAGGAGCAAAGAGAAAAATGCACAGAAAACCAAGTGGAGCACAGCTTTGTTTTCCAAATCGTATACAGTATGCAGTTCAAGACAGGCTGTAGTCTAGGTAGGGCAGAAGCTTGGCTACTGCTATTAATATCTCCCTGGGGGAATCTATCAGTCAGAAGATGACTAGCTCTCAGAAGATGATATAACCCAATACTCTGAAAAATACTATTTGGAATGACAATAGGCCTTGCCCCAGTTGTTGTTGTTATTATTATTATTTAGTCTCTAAGTTGTGTCCAATTCTTTGAGACCCCGTGGACTGCAGCATGCCAGGCTCCTCTGTTGTTTGCTGTCTCCTGGCATTTGCTCAAATTCGTGTCCATTGAGTCAGTGATGCCACCTAACTCCCACATTCTCTGCCATCCCAATTAAAGCCACAGTCAATAATGGAGTTCTTGAAGCTAATTTATATATATCACAATAGTTTTTTTTTTTTTAAAGAAATCACTAAATCCATTAGGTGTTTCCATTGATGTACCCAACTGATTTAATGATCTGCAATTGGATTAGTGCAGCCCGCTCGCTGTGCTGAATTTACTCAAAAAGCCCCCTTAATTGGTATGGTGGAGACACACCAGGGGGCAACTTCCAGCTCTAGAAAAGCAGCCACTCTGCCTTAGGGTTTAGCAAGGTCATAATCTGCAAGTTTCCTTTTTAATTCTTTGGAAAAAGAAATAAAGCCATAATTCTGTTTTAGACAATAGGACCTAAATGTGTTAATTTTAAGAGTTAAAACAAAAAAATCCTCCTGATTCATTAGTAATTATTCAGTGGGGATCCAGGTAGTTTGCTAATCAGAGCTGCAGGAACTAAAGTTGGCAAATATTCATTTTTTTAAAGGCTTTTTTTTCTCTTTCTTTGCAGTAATCACAATAGAACATTTTCAGCATCAGGTAGGTGAGATTATTCTAGAGTGGGGAAGACCCTGACTCTATAACAATTGCCCATTTTTTTCTAAAAAAGTGGGAACCAAAAGATGCTGAATAAAAAATGGGTTCAGTGAAAGATAGATGTTTCTTCCTTTTAGATATACTGGTGGTAAAAGAAAGGCTGAGCTGAGTTTTAGGATGGGCAGTTGGCATTGATCCAAGTAAAAATGGTGCTATTCTGTTCAGTAGACCCTTAAGGTTTACTTAAGAGTACAAACCCCTGAGCTAACCACAGCCAAGAAACATGAAACTTTTAGATACGGGCCCAATGCATTTATTTTGCTAGGATGAAATGCACAGCAGAAAAATTGATCATGTCGTAGACAGAGTTTCCTTAATCCCTCATGTTTATTGAAAGCAACATTCTGTTTGCTTTAAGTCATTCCTAGCATCTGAAGTTTTTGTGCTTAGGGTGTTGGCTCTTTTTCAAATTTTTCATTATTAAAAATTCTATCAAGTCAAAAATCAGATGTTTTAACTGCAGATGACTAGGTTACTAGTAGTCATACTAACAAACCTAGGATATATTCTGTAACCAAAAGTCAATTTGTGATACAGGGAATAATGTTTATAAGAGAAGTCTATTGTGGACATAAAATACTTCAAATGTCACTGAGGGTTTCTGTCTATGTTAAAACATACAAACTGTCTACAGACCAAAATATGCAGAGAATCATTGGTTATTGGCCTAAACATTAGTTTACACAATTTTTTTCTTATCATTGATTTGCTTTACAGACTGAATAATTAATTGGTGTAAAGCAAGCTTTTAACTATCTCTGAGTTACGAACAAGTTCACAGAGACAGGAGAGGATTTTAATGACCTAGGTGGCCTCATGATTTATACGGACCTTGAGGAGTAATTGTGTGTTTAGAAGAAAGGCAAGCAGTGGCCATAAACTTTACGGGTAGCCAAAGAGCAGAAGCACCGTCTTGCTAAGTTTAACCATATGATCACATAAAGGGTCAGCTCACAGAAATGGCTCTGTGGTTGGAGCATGGATTTAACCCAAGCAGGAGATCATATGGCCCTCATCCTACCATCTCAACTACTCCCCAGCCCCCAAGTATCTTTATGGTAAGCTTAAGAGAAAGGAAAAGAGAATATGGTCAAGCTAGGTAAAATAAAACATCGCGTAAAGGGAGCATTTCCAAACACAAGCTTCTCTTAAGCACAGCACAAGCTAGAGAATGGTATAAAATGTTCCCCTTGATAATACTAAAGACTCAGCTGTAAAAACAAGACAGGTAAGGAAAGAAGAAAGAAGCCTGTCCTCCACCTTTCTTCCTCTAATTGTTTCAAAAGGAAAGATTTTGTTTTTCACTGAAAAACAGAATACATAAAATGATTTAAATCTTTATTCCGTTAACAGCCTAATTACTTTGAACACTCTTAATGTAAAGGGATAAAATTCACAGCTCTATCTATGAATAAAAGTTTATTAAGAGAATTGATAGCATACAGTTACAGGGAGAAATAGGAATAAGGCAGTTTTCCAGCATTTTAGTTCTTGATTTTGGGGCAAATAAGTGTTCACTTACAAATATACAATAAAACAGATCCTTTGAGAATCTTTTTAGGGAAAACATTCAAAACATGGCAGTTCTTGAAGCTGTTATATTACTTTAAAAATACCCCATATCTCAGGGACTTCCCTAGAAGTCCAGTAGTTAAGAATCCCTACTTCCACTGCAGGGGCAGAGGTTCAATCCCTGGTCGGGTAGCGAATAGCCCGTATTACACAAACTGAACCCTCAAAAAATAAATAAACAAAGACTGAACAACAAAAAAAAATTCACAATGAACAGGAAAACTCAAAGTTTAAAAAATACCTCATATTTCAGATATTTCATTAATTCTGATTGCTTTTTCCTCTTATAATAGCAAATTATCTAGATCATATCATTAGCATTCTCATCATTTTGCAATCTGTTGTTTTCTTCTTTTTTAAAAAAGTAGAAAGCAGGAATCATAGCAAACTGGTCCCAAATGTGTCCCCCAGAGCACCAGTATTATGAAATGCTTCATGAAAAAAAAATGTTTCCCCCCACAAATCATTTGGGAATGCTGACGTCACAATGTTCCTTTTGTGAATATCCATAATTTGTGTCAGTATAAAGGCTCTGAGAAGTCCCATGAGCATGAAATGTTGATTTAACTTGGTTTAACCCAACATATACCAATCTCACTGATCATAAGACCCTTTTATTATATAATACAGGTGGAACTAGTGTTGAAAAGAAAATATTTTCTACATTTTGAAAAGTCACCTACCTTGCACCAGCCTCAGGTCAGATATTTAAAAAAAAAAGAATCCAGGGAGGGAATCAACTTTGTAAATGATGATATAAATTTGAGAAGACGGAGATAAATTTGGCAGCTTAATTCCTTCTCCTATTCTGCCTTATATGTTAGAAGTTTAATTTGAATCAGTGATTTGAGAAACTGTTTTAGCAACAGTTTTAGAATAAAGAAATACGGTGCTGATATGTAAAACCATGTCTATACTTGGTAAAAAGGAATCACAGGGCATGGCTGACTGCAGTGTCTGTCTCTGAGCACAGGAATCAGGAACACACTGGTTTTACTACCTAGCTGATCTTAAGGTGAATCCCATGAGTAGGACTGGCTTCCCTGATGGCTCAGACGGTAAAGAATCTTCCTGCAATGTAGGAGACCTGGGTGGGGAAGATCCCCTGGAAAAAGGAATGGCCACCCACTCCAGTATCCTTGCTTGGAAAATTCCACCAACACAGCAGCCCAGTGGGCTACGGTCCATGGGATTGCAAAGAGCTGGACACGGCTGAGCAGCTAACACACATATGAAGGGAACTACCAAAAGTTTACCATGGAAAGAGATCTAAGGGATAAGGAACCAATATCATATTTTATAGATGAGAAAATTGAAGCCCAGAACATTGAAGGAACTGAATATCTCAAATCTAGTTAGTAGAAGGACCAGAACTTTCTACTGTGTTATGGTGAAAGACAAATCCTTGCATCTCACTTTTTAAGAGCTGATGAAAAAGATTACTGTGATCATCAAGGTCTACTTTTAATCTGAGAGTTCCACGAAGGGATTGCTCAGCTTTGTTCGAAAAACAACAGGAAGAGGAAACCCAAGAGTCCAGGCAGGGAGCTTAGCCCATCTTTAGTGCCTGGCGAGGCTGCCCAGTCTTCCTGACTTTGCCTCAGATCCGTTCCCTCAATAAATGTTTCTTCAGTACTTAATGTGATTTCCACTCAAGACCACACTTAGTTCCTCTTTCACATGACAGCCTTGCAGCTCTCTGAGCATAACCATCATACCCCTTGACTCTAACTCTGTTGGTATCATAAGAAGAGAAAAATGTAAAGAATTCATTTATTAGACTGACACACCAAAACACCAAGCAAAACACAGATTAGGTGTGGAAGTCACTTGTGCAATTGCTAGAAGGCTGCCGAGATATTATTTTAGCAAACCAGGGATGCTGAGCAGTTTGAAAGCATGCATCCATTTGAAAGATTCTATAACTGAATTTTGGGGACCTGAAGTGGTGTCTGTGTCAAGAAGGGCAGGATGGGGGAAGGGCTAGATGTCTGTTGTTCTCTTTCCAGAATCTTTTCTGCCTTCCCACTCCCTCTACTCCACATGCCCCAGCCTCTGGCCTTCTTATTGGTTTTGAACTAGGCTATCAAGAGTTAGGGGGTCTTGTCCTGTAAATAAAAAAACCAGCCCTGGGGAGCAAGAATCCAGGAAGGTGTAGAGGACGAGGAAGGGTGGACCCACGAATCTGCTGTGGATGGAATCAGAGGTCAAAGGGATGCCTGGACGTCAGTTTAACACAAGCATTTCCCACATCAACTTTGAGGGTTGGCTTTCTGATGCTAAAGAAAACATTTAATTTATTCTGCTGAGTTTTCTTTTACAAACTAAGTATGCCAGCTCCAAACTCCATATTCTGGACAGAGAACATTCCTATTTTTGTAACTGCTAACTTTCTATGCTGAATTTTCTCTTATTGCCTCCCTCTTCAAAATAGTATGTAATTTCATGTCAACCTATAGTCCCTTTAACATCTTTGTGTGTGTGTGATACAGTAAGACTATTACTGCATTGTAAAAATGTCACTAATCCAGGACATTTTCCTTAATGACTCAGATTATTCTCCTTCCCTGACAGAAACAAAATACCCATTTTCACTAATTAAGCACACACCCAGCCTTCATAATATTTTAAACCTTAAAGTAGGCTTTTGTAAATTTGGAAGTCAAGTGTCCTTTCTATCACTGACTTACTACTGAATTTCTCCCTAATTATTCACTGAAGAATGCACACTCAGAAACACAGGTTAATCACAGTTCAAATGCTACTAAAGCAGAAGTAATGTTGGGCTTGGCAGTCTTGAAACATAATAACTTCAACTTGAAGTTTCTCTAATTTTTCTTCTTTAAAATCCAGTGTCTTCAAACATACTTTCCCCTTAATGGGTGATAGATATGTCAAACACAGGCTGGGTAAATGTCTGATAAGTAACAATATTGATCTCTTCAATGGAAATTTTCCATACAAATAGTAGGAGACCATTAGCAAAAGCTTTTATTTTTACTCCCATTAGGCTTTAAAATTAAGAAGAAAAGTATTCTTAACATGCATGAAATTATACATTTACATATATTATATATATATAATTTTGGCAGAAAAAGTAGTAATTGCTTACATTTATATATGAGCTTATAATAGCTTATAATTATATACACTGAACTGAACTGATATACACAAAAGTTTTGGTAAAAAAAAAAGTCAGTCAGTCAGTTCAGTCGCTCAGTTGTGTCCGACTCTGTGTGACCCCATGAATCGCAGCACACCAGGCCTCCCTGTCCATCACCAACTCCCGGAGTTCACTNATTCAGACTTAAATTGAAGAAAGTAGGGAAAACCACTAGACCATTCAGGTACGACCTAAATCAAATCCCTTATGATTATACAGTGGAAGTGAGAAATAGATTTAAGGGCCTAGATCTGATAGATAGAGTGCCTGATAAACTATGGAATGAGGTTCGTGACACTGTACAGCAGACAGGGATCAAGACTATCCCCATGGAAAAAAAGTAGTAATAGTTTATAATTATGTATATAAAATTTTGGGTGAAAAAAGTAGTAATAGCTTATATATGTGTAGCACTCTTTTCTGAAAGGCTGAGAAGGCTTTTAAAATGCTTGTCCTTGTGGAACAGGCTTGAAAAGTGAGCCAGTAGAATCCTGTGACATGTCCTTACTGCCAACGAGTCTACATCACTCCTAGACCAGCTGGTTGATTTTGTCAAACCACTGGTTTCACAGGAGATTCATTGCTGAATTCACTAGTGAATTGACCGAAATAACTCCTGAGTGGTTCACCCAGAATGGAGTCCACAGTCTGAGCGGGGGTCCAGGCAGCAACTTCAGGAACAAGAAGGGAACCAATAGCATGATGGTGTAGGGGAACTAAAAGAAACAGAAGTTGTACCAGGGGAAGATAATCTGAGGACATCTCTGCAACAGCGTGTCTTCCTCAGCCTCCAGACCATGCTCTCCTCTTTCACAGCGGCAAGGTTATCTCAGGGAGAGGGCAGGCCCAGACTTTGCTGGAGCTACAAACAAAACACTGCATTTCCTTCTTGCTGTAAACTGGACTTTTAAAAAACAGTATCTAAACCTGGTTTAGATATCACTTTGCTGACAAAGGTTCATATAGTCAAAGCTGTGCTTTTTCCAGTAGTCATGGAAGGATGTGAGAGTTGGACCACAAAGAAGGCTGAGCACTAAACAACTGATGCTTTTGAACTCTTGTACTAGAGAAGACTCTTGAGAGTCCCTTGGACAGCAAAGAGATCAAACCAGTCAATCCTAAAGGAAATCAATCTTGAGTATTCATTGGAAGGACTGATGCTGAAGTTAAAGCTTCAATACTTTGGCCACCTGATGCAAAGAGCCGACTCACTGGAAGAGACCCTGATGCTGGAAAAGATGGAGGGCAGGAGGAGAAGGGGCTAACAGAAGATGAGACGGTTGGATGGCATCATCAACTCAATGGACATGAATTTGAGCAAACTCTGGGAGATACTGAAGGACAGGGAAGCCTGGTCTGCTGCAGTCCATGGGGTTGCAAAGAGTTGAACACAATTTAGTGACTGAATGACAACAAAACCTAGTTAACATGACTTTTGATAATGGTCTTTAAAAAGTTAAAATAGATGAATCCTAGTAGATAAATGGCAGAGTAAAAACAAAATTAGTAAGGGTGAGTTGGAGGTCAAATGCAAGTCCAGGTACTAGCTGCAGGGTTTTCATTTTAAGGTACAAACTGAAGGAGCTTTGCTCTGGCTAGTTCCAGGGTCTCTACTGTGTCTCTTAGTATTAGCTTTTTTTTTTTTTTTTTTTTTTTTTTTAAGATGTGGAAAATTTTTTATGTTTTTATTTTTAATTTGTTAAAATTATTTTTTTTTTTTTTTTTTTTTTTTTTTTTTTTTTTTTTTTTTTTTTAAAGATGTGGAACATTTTTAAAGTCTTTACTTTTAATTTGTTAACAATATTGCTTCTTCTTTTTTTTTTTTTTTAATGTTTTGGATTTTGGGCCCTGAGGCATATAGGATATTAATTAGCCTGATTGGGGATCAAACCCATGATCCCTGCCTTGGAAGGTGTATTCTTGACCACTGTACTGCCAGGAGAATTTCAAGTGTTAGCTCTTTGAAAGTCAGGGACAACTGCCCTGATGTCCCCCATCTAAGGATGCACAGAATTCTTCTGGCATCTCTTCCTTTGGAGTTTCCCTTTTCCTTTTTCTGCCAATCCAAACTCCATTCTTTCAAAGCCCAACTCAAGGTTGACTTGTTCTGTGAAGTTTTCCTTAGATTCAATTGCCTGTAAATGCTTCCTCCCCTTGAATTTACGGAGCCCTGAGTTAGTATAGACTGAGTAATTATGGATTTGTTCAGTGTTGAGCTAGAATCATTTTTTTAGGTGTTACCATGCCTTATTCATTTCTCTGATAAGATTATACTTCTTGTAGGTAGAAAATATGTTGCTCTATTTATCTTGGATTTTTGTGAGAGTCAGAAACAAAAGCAGTTTCCTTGGAAATAAGTTAACACATTGAGAAACTGAACAAACAAGAAAAAACTAGAACAAACATAGCATAACCTCTATTTTGTACTCCTACACTGACATCATTGATAATAAACACAATCTTCTACACTGTTTAGTAAATAGTTTTTTTAAAAAAAACACCTTACACTTTCGAAATTTTTTTCGACAAACCACGTCAATCACTTTTGGGAAAACTCAAGGAGCTGTGTTCTGCTTTTGTTCCAATTACATTAAACCTTATTAAAACAGCCATCATGACAACCACCGCTCTTTGGAAGAAATCACCAAATACTTAGGGGCATAGCCTCAGCTAGACGTTCTGGGACTTAGAAGCCCAACTCCTATTAGTGATAATAAGTATTACGTCTATAAATCCCTAGATGTTTTTGTCAAGCCTACTCGTTTCGGTTTCCACAGGTGGAATGATGGTTCTAATGAGGTCCATGTCCTCAAAATTTCTACTTAGAAAAATACAGTGTTTAGATTTCATCTTTTCTGCCATCCCTGGTCATGTTATGGGTAATGGTGACTTTTACGCACTTTGAACTGTATGTTAAGAGGCTGTAATTCACTCCGTTTTAAAGAAATTTGCTCCACATCAAGTCTCCAATCCAGTGGATATTAGTATGTGTTACAAACGCATACAAATGCTAAGTTTTGCCTAATGACGCTGTTCATTATTTTCTCTCTGCTCTGTTCCCTCCTGTATCACCACTGTCTTCTGCCTCCTTGAGTCAAGGGACAAGCTCGCAAGGTTTCATAGGCTTTTATACTGATCTTTGGAGCCCATGACACACAATTCATTCTACTAATTTACATTTGTTTTCAAGGTCAGTATCTGCGGAAGTATTTTCCACTATTTCTTTTCATCATTTGAATTTCAAATTCTTGTCCTCAAATGCGTTTCAACCCTCTTGAAATCCAGAGCCTAAGGGGAACTGTGCACCCTGCCCTGGTTATCTCTGTTATTCGGCTTAGAGATGTAAATTACAGGTTTTGCTCTTGCATTTCTCCTTTTTAGACTCAGACTTGCGGTAAAATGGAATATGAGGCCAGTAGGCACTTTGTCAGTGAGCATACATGTAATGCCGAATGGAATATGTCTATACGCACATATATTAGTGTATGCACAAATACAGAACAGTCTTATCTAAGATTAGTTTACAAATAAAAAGATTCCAAATCTGTGCTAGTTTACACAGAACATTGCCATTTGGAGTTAATTTTGTGTGCCTGCTTCCCTTTCCAAGAGGTTTTCTTATTCATGGGAGCCACTGAGGCAGGCGGAGACAGGAGAAGGACGGGTTACCCCAAACCCCAGGACTGGCAAATGATTGACTAGCCCGAGTCCCAGAGTCACAACCTTGCCTGTCAGTAACTTGCACCCGAACTCCTTCAGGAAAGGTAAGGGAACTTGAACATGCCAGTTTTTAAACCAAAGTTGGTACAGTTTCAACAGACTCTGAATTCTGTGCACACATTTTCTGTGGAGTCCGATTTCTAGGTTTTGTTAAATTAGTTTCATATCAGTCAATACTTGTTTAAAAACATGTCATAAGTCTCTGTGGCTTGTGCATGCTTCAATTACCTCTGATTATTACATCAAGGTTCACAAATGAGATACCACAGTCACTCCTATTTACTGCAAAATGCTATTGAAACAAACTGAAATTCAATTTCAGAACAGATTGCAATAACCCATCAAAACAGAGCAAGTGGGGGAGGTCAGGCCCCCGAGGTGTGCCCGGCCATTGTTAAACCAAGACGGCGTCTCACCTAATCATTTAAACATGGTCTTGTAGCCTGACATTTTTAATGCTTTCTTGATCTCTTTCTTCTGGCTCTGTGTGTGCTTTGCCACCACGGGGTGCAGTGTATGGTGGGTTATGGATTAAATACCCAGTCCTCTTATGTCAATAGCACTTTTAGGAGGGGACAAATGATTGGGTACTTTTATAAATAGTCACGCTGCAGGTGTCTGCAGAAAGCAACCTTTATTCGGTGCTCTTAAAAACTGCCTGCTTTTTAGATACAAACTGATCTATAAAACTGCAAAGTTCAAATTTTTCAGTTATTATCTGGACAATAATAAAGTCTCAGGCTCCTTGGTAAGCTGGTGGGACACTTTTGTTGGCCCACATTAAGATCCCAGGCTTAACGAATGCAATCTGGTTCTAAAAATTAATTTCACTTACATAATCTCCCTGATATGCAGCCCACAGTTTGCATTTACTTTTGTGATTCAGTGCATTTGGATTAAACTGGATGGTTAAGAATTTTACGCCCAGCCAGCTCTGACCCTGGAGAACAGAAACACACACATAGTCTCCCATCATCGGTTGCCTCAGGGCAAGAAAAAAAGAAAGCCACAGTAATTTGGAGACAAGACTTTTCCAGACAACTGCAAACAACAGCAACCACAGCGAGTCACTGAACAGAAAGAAGTGTGTTGTGGAGACCTGGAGAGCAGTGAGAAATTAGTGGGGAACACAGAGAGTGGACCAAATACGCAGTTTCCAAAAGAGATAATGTCAGCAAGAATGCTAGAAAAAACTCAAAAGAGTCTGCAAATTCGTTGACCATGAACATTTAAAACGTGTTTACAAAATGCTTCCTGGAAGCAGAGAATTCATGAAATGGGGACACAACTGAGAAGGTCTGTACATTTTAATAAAGACAGTTATGTACAAGCAAGTCTGAAGTTGAAATGAAATGAACTGGTTCCATTTCTTTTTGTTAAATACAGGAATAGAGATGCAGAGAAGTTGAATTTCCACAATCACAGCATTAGTTTTAGTGTCAAAAGACTCAAGTCTTCTGTCTTTAAAATGGATAAACAACAAGGACCTAACAGTATAGCACCCGTAACTCTGTCAAATGTTACGTTGCAGCCTGGATGGGAGGCGAGTTTGGGGGGAAATGGATACATGTATATGAATGACTGAGTCTCTTTGCTGGCCACCTGAAGCTATCACAACATTGTTGATCAACTATACTCCAACATAAAATTAAAAGTTAAAAAAAAAAAACTCAAGTCTTCTGACACCTTATCTAGTACTTTCCCCACAGACATAACAAACATGTTTTCCTAATTCTGTTAAGAATGTAAAACTTCTCTACGAATTTTCTTCTTTCCTAATTTTTCATGAAAAGCAGAATCCTATCAACTCTTGATCTTCGACCTTTTGGTTTCTCTAGCATATTCCTGAACAATAAACGAAGTGATTTTAAGAATCTTCACTCAAACAATATACATTTTCAAGGGCTCTGATGGACTAGGTTAATCCTTAACTACAAATAAGGTCAAGCAGGAAGCAAGTTTTCTATGTCTGTGCCACTCTGCTGACATTCACACGGAACCTCCAGAGGCAAGTGTCTGAACATTTTGGTGAGAATCAAAACATCGAAGGGCTTGGAGAGGTTTGAGGTTCATTTACAGCCTAATCCAGTTTATGCAGGTGAGCAGATTTGTCTCTGTTCAAAGGAAGAAAGTCCACAGCTTCCCTGGTACAGACATAGAAAACTTGCTTTCCGCTTGATCTTATTCGTAGTTAAGGATTAACCCAGTCCATCAGAGCCCTTGAAAATGTGTATTGTTGGAGTGAAGATTCTTAAAATCACTTTGCTTACTGTTCAGGAATATGCTAGAGAAACCAAAAGGTCAACAAGCAAGAGTTGGTAGGATTCTGTTTTTCATAACCCAGTCCTATATTCCATAACCCTGACTTTTTTAAAGCAAATTTTATGAGACAATTCCAATCTGTCTTATTTTATTTTCATACCATTTCTTCTACTGTTTCTCCAATTTATTTAAATGCACATATGCACATATATTTAAATAACATAAGCTATTTTTTATCCCAGAATACTTAAGTTCTCTCTTTCTTTTCAGACAAGATATGAAATGCTTATAAAATACTAGCTTAAACACAGTAATCAGGATAGGGACTTTCTCCAGGCTTTTCCTTTCCTGGTATGTTTTTGGTCCAGTAAACTTGAATTGTAACATCTTCAGTTGCTATCTCGGCATCCAGTGCAGAGGAAAACAGAGACAAAGTGCTTCCTTAGAATTTTACAACCTGTTTGCACTGTTGCGTCTTTACAATGGTGATGGTATATTTAACCACACACAATTCATTTCATTGTGTTAGAAACAAAGGCAACTATCATGAACCAGAATTACAGAAGGGAATTTGGAGGGCATCTTCTCTGACCCCTGAATGTTTCGAATAAGAAAGCAGAGACCCTGGTAAGTGATGTGGACCACAGGTCACACGACCAGCAGTTGCAGCAGTTTGTGCTTAATTCTGGATTCTCTCTTGCAAATCCAGTACTTCTATTAAAACACATTCTGTCAGCACTCAGCAAAGGGGAAAAAACAGAAAACACATCCATTATCTTTGAAAGAAGAATGCTTGACATCTACTAACAAACAGCACACACAGACATGCACACACACACGCATGTGCGCACACATGCACACACTCAATGCTGCTTCAGTAAAACCCATTTCTAGTAATTATGCCAAGAGACACAATGGGCCAGGAGAGTAAGTAGTTGAAAGTTAATGAGGAAGAAAAGAAGTAATACGCCCTTCTTGGATTGATAAAATCCTAATGGGTTCATGCTATATACATGAACCTGGGAGTAAACTAACATCTGTTTCATATCTAAGCAATAATAACAACATTAAAAAAGAACTATTCCCTCAGTGTCATAGCTATTCATCCACTAAGCTGCTCAGAGCAGGCAACTGTGATGAGTATGGCTTTGACCAAGGAAACAGGAGGGCAAAGTTGTAAGTCACACTCTGCCGCAGAACAGCTAGGTAATGCTGGGTGAGTCACCTGACCTCTCTGGGCCTTTGTTTTCTCATCTGCACCCAAAGGGCTTTGCCCTGGAAGATCTCCAAGGCCCTTTCCATCACCAACACACCCCGACTGAAAACAGTCATGCTGTGTTCTGGTTCCGTCATAGCCACTGGTCATGGCCCAGAGCCTCTGATTTGCTCTGATACCATCTCTAATATGTCAGATGTGGGCAGTGGATCTCAGACTGGTCATTCTTCAAGTGTCAAGAGAGTTATAAAAGAATTTAGAAATGGTAAGTTTTCATTTTGATGATTATCTTTTTAAAAAGCACAAGCCAAACATCCTCATTCACCACCATATAAGGAATACTGCCATGTGTTTTTGCAGGCACATGAGTGAGTTTATGGTTCAGCGCATGCCAAGTGCAGCCACAGGAAAGCTCCCTGTGTGGACAAAGACCCAGTGGAGGGAGAGTGACTCATCTCGTCAAAACTCAGGAGTAACACAGAGCTGAACTCTAAAAAAACCAGGATCCACAGTGCCTCTGGGTTTCCCTGGTAACTCAGTAAAAAAAAAAATCTGCCTGAAATGCAGGAGATATAGGTTCAATCCCTGGGTCGAGAAGATCCACTGGAGAAGGAAATGACAACTCACTCGAGTATTCTTGCCTGGAGAATTCATGGACAGAAGAGCCTGGTGGGCTACAGTCCATGGGGTCGGAAAGAGTCGGATATGCTTGAGGGATCGACACGCACTATGGTGCCTCTCATTGGGAAATCAATAAGCCACAGTTAATCCATAGTAACTCTAGACATAAATGGGCAGTGTAGAACTTTTCATTAAAAGAACTCTTTCATTAAAAGAGTTTTTTCCAACATGATATTCTGGGGGTACACCATTAAATTAATTCACGATTAATAGACCATTAATTTAAGCTATCAGTGGGTAAAACAAATTAAACAATAAAAAAATTTTAAAACCAGCAAAGACCATGAAAATGGCTAAAAGGGTTTTCCATCATGCTGAAACTCGAGGAAATTAAGTTAATAACAAGTAAAGCATAAAATTGCAAAGACATCCTACCATTATTATATTACCCAATAAAAGGGATTTTGTTTCTACCAAATGCCATCATTCATTACATCAAATTGAGGTTGTTATCTGAGCGTTCACATTTTGCAGTTTTGTTGGGACAAATGTGTAAACTTTCTTGCTCTATTCTATGGGGACATTAAACATAAATAATAGATGGATAAATGTGGATATATGTAGAATAAGTAAGATTATAATAAAATAAGTTTTCAATGCAGAAGTTCTGTGGACTTGCTTTTCTGTAAAAGGGATCAATAGATTCTTAAATTTTGAAAACACTTTTCTTTTCTTTCAGTTGTATCCTCAGGCAGGAACCCACAGACAGACAGGAAAGTCTGTTTGAAGCCAGGCTGCCTTCCTGGCCCACTGACCTCTCTACTAAGTTTGATTGTTCTGGAACTCTCGGTCTCCTTTTCCTCTTAGTGGCTCTAAGTGGACTCATGAAAAAAGGCTCTTTTCATCTTAATCCTACTTCTTATACAGAAGCCAGCCCCGAGCCAGCTGGAAATCTCCAAACTGCCTTGTTCTTGGAGGAGAAGGATGAGACGTCTCTGGACCCCTAGAAGGCCTGGATGCGAATGAGAGAGCTGGGGAGGGTTGATCTCCAGCAGTAATTGCCACCTCACCCAGGGGAGAGATAAGGGGCCACCCTCACTCTAGAGCTGGTGGGGTGGAATGGGAACAGACCCAAGGCTGTCTGGCCAATGCTCGTTCAGGCCAGGCAGTGGGCTCCCTGAAATGGATGGCATCACCAGAGCCCAGATGGGATTAGCATCTCAGTCCTAATAATCCTTGTGGCTCAGCTGGTAAAGAATCCGCCTGCAATGTAGGAGACCTGGGTTCAATCTCTGGGTTGAGAAGATTCCCTGGAGAAGGGAAAGACTACTCACTCCAGTATTCTGGCTTGGAGAATTCCATGAACTGTATAGTCCATGGGGTCACAAAGAGTTGGACACGACTGAGCAACTTTCACTNTCCGCCTGCAATGTAGGAGACCTGGGTTCAATCTCTGGGTTGAGAAGATTCCCTGGAGAAGGGAAAGACTACTCACTCCAGTATTCTGGCTTGGAGAATTCCATGAACTGTATAGTCCATGGGGTCACAAAGAGTTGGACACGACTGAGCAACTTTCACTTTCACACCTGATAATCCAATTTAAATAAAGTCTTTTGTGCAGCCCAACTGCAAATACTCTACAAATTAATACAAATGACAAATTGAAGGTTGACACAAACTGTAACAGAAAAACAAACACTAAACATTCTCATCTCTAGTGATGCCATACAATTAATTTATGGCAAATTTACTTAAGACCATGAGCTGGCTGAGTGTCTTATTATAATCAGCAGTACACTTTTAAGGGGAGACTAGTTCATCTGTAAATCTAAGTTAAACAAGTTTCTTCCCAAGGCTGTTTTTAGGAGCCGTTTTGCTATGAATTTCTCAGTTTCTTTAGATTTACATTGAATATAAATAAGGATTCTGCCATATTGCTGGGGCCTCTGCAAATTTTACTTCCTCCCTTATATCTCATGGAGTCAAAGTATATCTTGTCCTCAGGAAACTTGTCTGCCTTCAGACACTTGGGGCTTAAACGTAGGATTATCTGTCCTAAATTAGACAGACTCTGAGGGTTCTGAGGGGGGCGAGGAGGGGAAAACAGAGATCCACCCTGGTGCTGACTCACTGAGATCCTAGAGTACAGAGGCTTGGCCTTGCAGTGCTAGAAAATCAGACTATCGGGCGCCATTCTAAGAAAAAATGTCTAAGTGTTACATTATTCTTGAAAATAAGTACAATATTTTCCTGTTAATAATACACTTATCAGCTTCAGTTCACAGTTGAAATTCATTTTTCTGTTAATCACACTCATTTTGGCAGGCATGAAATACACATGTTTTTATGGAGCCAAGCGAGGACTTTCAAGATCTTGGGATCCCCTGAAGAGATTTTTTTCAGTTGGTGAGAGGGAACTTGCAAGAGAGCTGATTTGCAGCACTGGTCCCAGGAGGGGCTTGTGAAAGTTGCGGTCAGTTATCTCTACGCCGGGTGACCAGAACTCACCTGCTGGGCACTCAGATATGCAGGTGGGTCCTGACCACGCAGGCTGACAGCTCCAAGAATCTGAAAGAGCTGCTTCTGTGTGTTCACAGCCACTCTTGACCCTGACAAACACCTCGTGAATTTTCAGCCTCACAGTAGAAGGGACCATTTCACGATCTAATCTGAATTCCCAAGATCCCAAGTGCTTTTCAGTTACCGCTCAGGAAATAACCACACTCATAACTAGTCATGCCGACAGGGACTGTATATCCTCTGATTGGCTGGCTGGGGAACACAATGTCCCCCAACCAAGCATCTGGTCAGGCTTCATACAGGCTGTGGTTTTGGCATTAGAAGGATCTGGCTTCAAACTCATCTGCCACCTCAAGTTTTATAGTCTTAGAACAGAAAAAAAAGTCCTGTACATTTTTTTTTTAGAGACTTTCTTTAATTTGTTACAAGATTGCTTCTGTTTTATGTTTTGGTTTTTTGGCCATGAGGCATGTGGGATCTTAGTTCCCCAACCAGGGATGGAACTCGCATCCCCTGTATTGGAAGGCAGTCTTACCACTGGACCACCAAGGAAGGCCCTAGGTGGATCTTGGAACCTTTTTATACTTGGCTTCCTCTTTAGTAAAACAAGTATGAGAATGTCTTGAGGGGTGCTTGTGAGGATTAAACATCATACACACCCACCACCAGGCACACAGAGACATAATAAGAATTGTAGCTGTTACCATTCTAAGCTAGGCTGGCACACTGTTAGAATGTACACTCCATATTCTTCCCACTAATCTAAATACTCCACCACTGCCACCCACCACCATAACTTCTACTGCCTACTCTCATGAACACAGACTTTTACCAGGAAATTAACTATGTACTTTTCCTCCACAGTCTCATTTTATAACCAATAATACCACAAGGTACTATTTGTAGGTCTACTTCATAATAGAGAGCAAGGAGGCTTAATGAGGTTCCACGGGGTAAACCTAAGGTCATGGAGTAAGTGGTGATCCCAGGATAGGGCTGTGGAAACCACACCTTATTCCTTCTACCAGGGGCTGTCTCAGCCCCACCACAGAAGCCCTGCCTTTCCCCACTGGGACCACCCTTTCTTCCGGTCACTAGCTCTCTGAGCAGAAGTCCACCAGGCCTGCAGACTTGCTCAGCATGGCAGCCTTTGGATCAGAAGGCCTGGATGCTGAGACCGGGGCCTCAGTCTGCTCTGTTCACAGAACTGTCTCTGGTCCTTGCGGAACGCCATCCCTAGGATCGTAGTTCAGAATGTCTGAGGCAGGGACCAGTTGGGGTATTTTGTAAAACTTGCTGTAGGTAGTTGATTCTGAGGGATGTACTTGGTTGAGCGTTGTCCTGACTGCCTTGAGAGCAGCTGCAGAAATTTGTGGGGATCCCTGGGCCTCCTGTCAGTTTCCTACCTGAACTCCTGGTTGCTAAATGCTCTTTATGTGCATCTGTGGAAACCAAACAAGATGACCTGTGTGACCTGGAAAAGTCACTTTTGAAAGAAATTCACTTTCTGAGCTTGCCACCCTCTCCTTCCAGGCAAACTGCCGTGGCCACAGTACCCAGGAGCCTGCGTGCCCACACCCTCTTCACAGCCAAAGGAATCGGCCTAGACTTCTGTTCAAACTAGCAGCTAGTGGTGAGTCTTCCCTGGTGGTCCAGTGACTGACTCCACGCTCCCAATGCTGGGGGCCCGGGTTCCATCCCTGGTCAGGAAATTAGATACCACATATGGCAACTAAGACGTGGAGCAGCCAAAAACAAAACAAAAACAAGAATCAGAAAACACACACACACACTCAGTACTAGTGAAATATTTCCAGTGACCCAATAACCTCATTCCTTTATCTTGGTTTTCAAAAGGACAAGAAGACACCTGCCTCCTGTTTTCATTGGCCTCTGACAGCGATAAAACCTCTACACATTTCGCGAGTCCACCTGGCAGGAGAGATGTAAAGTCAGAGCTGTTCTCAGGAACAGGTCTGTCACCACGGCCTCCGCGTGCCAGAGTCCCGACGCCCCACTCTGGACGTGGCGGGGAGAGGCTGTCGGAAGCGCTGCTGCCTGCTGACCGAGGACCCAAGGAGGCCGTAGCAGGGATGCTGCGAGCAGTCAGGCAGGGATGTGACCTGGCTTCACCTCCCGTGCTGACCACACGTCTTCCCCAGGACTGCTGGCCCCTCTCTCCTCCATGTGAGCTGAGCCAAATCCAAAGCGGGCAGACGTTTTCGCTTCAAGGAGCATGACTGCAGCATTGCTGGCAGAGGAAGAGTCGCTGCCCCGCCGTGTTCCCCCTGCAGCGTCCTGTCGAGGGACTCAAGGACGCATGCGCGGGAGCCCCGCATATGGAGAGCCAGTTTGCTTAGTTCCTCTGTCTTGAGGTTAGGTTGAGGATCTTTCCTTCAGCCTGACATAACGGAGGCAGGCAGAAGAGGGCTGACCTTTAGGAGGTTTGCATAAAATAAATAAACTGGATGACAGCATATAAAAGTTACAAACCTCCTTAGAATGCCATATGTGAGCAACTTGTAAACAGTCCATAAATATCACCTGCTGGGTGCGAGGCAAGGAGACCGATGCGGAATTCTGCACAAGCACATTTTCTGCAACGCGGAGCATCTGGTAAGGACGGTTTATTCTCCGGTTGGCACAGGACGACAATGATAAAAATCTGTTACTAAGACTTCTGTCTGGAATCGGGGATTGCGGGCGGCTCATCCAGGTTATGGAGATTGAGCTGGTGGGTGGGGCTCAGGGGTCACTTGGGGACTCGCTGGTGCTAGGAGCCGGATTGAAAAATGAGCGGGGCGTTTGGTGGGGGTCTTGATTTCACAAGGGGGATGTCACCAGCCGTCACCACCACACACACAATTTTGGAAACACCGCATAGTAATACTTGATGTTTGAGGCACTTTCTTATCACAAACATCTATGTCAGAGTGTGGAAAAATCTTTGTGAATAGCAATGTTAACCTTTACACACTGTTTTCAATCTCTTAATGATTAGTTCTAGAATAATTAATTCTAAAAATAATAATATGGTCTTTCCCAGGTTCTATTCCACACAGAAAATAATTTCGAAAAGAATGAAGTTTGGTTGTTTTTCCCTTCCCAAACACACTTAGCAGAGTCCTCAGGTAGAAAAGATATTTCAGATTGCTCCAAAGTGGAGAATAATGTGACAAGGGAAACAGAACTGAAGAAAAGGTGGGCTAATGGCTTTCTTAACTATAAACACATACACAGTCCAACATATTTTAATACCATTATCTCTGACCATCCCAGCACAAACCTTTCCAGTAATACTTTTAATCAAGAATTCCTTCTTATGTTGTTACTTCCTGCCCTTCTGGGTTCCTATGATATTCAGTTTCCATCCTGGTCTCATCCTGTTTGGCCCCTTTGCATAAAAGCTAAGGAGGCTGGCCCACAGCTTGCCAGGGCTTTCAAAGCTGCAGCTGTCTGTAAACAGGAAAGATTTCCTCTGAGGCGGAGGGCCCCTCCTTGATCCAAAGATGGCCTTTGGATAAGGACTTCCCCCAAATTTTCAGCCATTAGCACTTTGAGATCAGATGTTCCCTTGAAGGGCACATGACTAGCCATCGTGGCAGAGGTGCCAGGCCTCCTGTCAGGAGTCCAGGGGCCACACACAAATTGCAGGAGGAATCAGCTTCAGCTGCTTTGTCTGTTAATGAGGACGCAGGGGCTAGAGAAACATAAAGATTCCTCCGAGCCGTGGCCCTGCCTGATGAACATCCAGGGAGGACAAGCTGACCAGACTTCAGAGCAGGAAAGGGGGACAGGGGAGCTGCATGAGGTGCTCTGGCAACCTTGGGGACCCCGGAGTTTGGAATTAATGACTCTACACAAAAGGGCTCCTTTTATCCTCCAAACTGTGTTTGAGAAATGGAAGTGTGGCTGATGACATTAGTTGGAGACATCTTTCCATGTATCACTAAAAACTCTGGGTATGCTTGTTTTAGGGGCTTCCCTGGTAGCACTGTCAGTAAAGAATCTGCCTGCAGTACAAGAGACCCACGTTTGATCCCTGGGTCGGGAAGATCCCCTGGAGAAGGAAATGACAAACTGCTCCAGTATTCTTGCCTGGAAAATCCCATGGACAGAGGAGCCTGGTNGGCTTCCCTGGTAGCACTGTCAGTAAAGAATCTGCCTGCAGTACAAGAGACCCACGTTTGATCCCTGGGTCGGGAAGATCCCCTGGAGAAGGAAATGACAAACTGCTCCAGTATTCTTGCCTGGAAAATCCCATGGACAGAGGAGCCTGGTGGGCTACAGCCCATGGGGTCGCAAGAGCTGGACACGACTTAGTGACTAAACCACCATGTTTGTTTTAGAGTCGACTTTATTACTTTACAGCCACAGTTCTGCTTTTCAAAGTTGAGAACATCTTTATCCAAGGCAGCTTATCTCCCCTCCCCTGCCAACCCCATCATCTCAAAAGAATCTATTAAATTCAGGCAAAATGTGTCCCTCATCAGTCACCATACTTTGCATTCCTTTCTAGTTGATCACATCTGGTTGTGGACCTCAGTATGTAAGAGTGAAGTGAGAGAGGAAGCTGTGAAATCATTGGTTATCTTCTTTCTAAGATGAGTAAACAGATCAAAGTCTGAACCAAAACAAACAAACAAACATTCTTAAAAGACATGCTTTCCTGTATGGGTTTATTAGAACCCGTTCTTTTTAATTATCTGACAAGGAAGAGGAGTCCTTTGAATTCTTATCACGTACTCTGTGACTCTGGCTGGCACTTACAGACTGCCCGGTTAATCCTTATTTGGATAATCTCCACCTTCTGAAATAGATTGTTGTGGTTGTTCAGTTGCTAAGTTGTGACCAACTCTTTGTGACTCCATGGTTGAGTAGCACAACTGTTTGTCTCTCCCTTCCCTGTTCCATTGGTACTAACAGATCAGGAACACTCTATCTAATTTCTTTCCAACTGACAATATAATATGGAAATGGTGTGATAAGGTCAAATTTTGTCAGAGTGGAAGGGTTTCACAATCTCTAAGTCAGATTTTAGTTTGAATCTCTATGTCAGAAGTTGATGGTTAATTAAGAAGAAAGTAAATGCTAAATGCGATGGAGGTGACGAGTGGAAAGTGAAACCAACCAGAGCAGAAAACGCCTCACTTTCCCTTCAGCCACAGCACTTGCATCCTAAGCTATAAAATATCTATTTACAAGTCGTGTCTCCCTTATTCACTGTAACCCTTTTGCGAACAACAAAGCATTCTCGATCTTTCTGTGTCCCATACCCACTAATGCTACCAGCACACGCTATATATACCACCTTTTTTTTTTTTTAACTGAATGAGGTCAAATAATACTGGCAGTGATGAGAAAGAAGAAATGAAGATTCTGGTTTTTTTTTCAAATTTTGAGAATCTATTTTCCTGTCAAGATATAAATGGGGGGACTTAACCAAATCACATGACGAAACAAGCATTTCCTGTTCAATACTTAGCTGTTCTTGGGAAATAGCTAGATGAAATCTGGGTAACACATAAACAAAGGCCAAACAGTCGAAAAGAACTGAGATACATTATAATGGTTGAGGAGTTGACCCAAGACGTTGTCAGTTAAATACTTTCCATTTTTGGCCTCCACTCCCTCTTCTTTCATTGATTTCCTTTCCTTTATTAGCATGGAATCCCAACCCCCAGAAGTACTGTATCACCCCTTCAAAAACTTGAGAAAGCTAAGAGAATGGGGAAGAACACAAGTGTGGTGTAAGAGACCTCAGTAGCATTTTCCCCTCCTCAGAGGTTCTAGTCAGCATCCCTGTCCTGCTCCACAAGCCCCCAATTATTTTATTTAGTTTTAAATATAAATTTATTTATTTAATTGGAGGCTAATTACTTTACAGTATTGTATTGGTTTTGCCATACATTGACATGAATCCACCACAGGTTAATTTTATTTTTTAGTGAAGTATAGTTAATTCACAAGGCTGTGTTTCTTTCGGGTATACAGCAAAGTGATTCGCTTATACACATATATATTCTTTTTCAGATTCTTTTCCATTATAGGTTATTACAAGATATTGAGTATAGTTTTCGGTGCTATACAGTAGGTCCTTGCTTACCTATTATATATAAAGCAGTGTGTGTATGTTAATTGCAAACTCCAATTTTGGCCCAGATTATTGCCTCACTGGTCCCTTTGCTCCTCAGCACGCAGGCCACCAGAAAGCTAGTACAGATGACTGTCCCCTAGCAACCATTCCAGTGACAGTATCCAGTTCAAACTTAGCTTCGAGATAAGCTGTGTCTTTCATTATGTGCTCTGGGAAGCAAAATAAAATGACTCTATCTCAACTAAAGGCCATGTGATTGGCATTCAATCTGCTCATCCCCTTTCACTTGTGAACCCATTCGGTCTAGGTCTGAATCTTTACAAAAATGCATGGCACTCTCCCCGGGAGATGGCATCGGGCCACTGCTTGAAAGCTTCTGGGGAGAGAGAAGCTCACTGCTTTATGAAATGGTCCCTCACCAGGCTAGAAAGAGAGTAGAAAACCATGTCTTAAGTCCAAGCAATGAAACCCCCCAAAGTAGAAGCATTCATGCAACCAGACTGATTTGAGGAAATGTAAACAACAGAATCAGTTCTTTGAAACTGCAGGGTGATCTGCTGTAGAACCATGGGCAGCATGATGGTGTATCCCGTTAGGCCACGTTTCAGCACCTGTGACAATTACAGTGGCCCGATATGCAGCTTAGGGGGACAGTAGCAGGAATCAGTGGTTTGGGTGACTTCACTGGCAGCTCCCTCGGGTACGCTGTCACATATTTAGGTGGATAACAACTGCTCTAATGACCTGAACTGCATTTGTACAAACATATGTAATGTACTCAGAGAAGGCACTGGCACCCCACTCTGGTACTGGAAAATCCCATGGACGGAGGAACCTAGCAGGCGGCAGTCCACGGGGTCGCTAAGAGTCTGAGCGACTTCCCTTTCACTTTTCACTTTCACGCATTGGAGAAGGAAATGGCAACCCACGCCCAGTGCTCTTGCCTGGAGAATCCCAGGGATGGGCGAGCCTGGTGGGCTGCCATCTATGGGGTCGCACAGAGTCGGACACGACAGAAGCGACTTAGCAGCAGCAGTAGCAGCATGTAATGTATTAAGACCATTTTTGAAAATGTGTGACATTCTTAAGCTAAAATAACTNCCAGTGCTCTTGCCTGGAGAATCCCAGGGATGGGCGAGCCTGGTGGGCTGCCATCTATGGGGTCGCACAGAGTCGGACACGACAGAAGCGACTTAGCAGCAGCAGTAGCAGCATGTAATGTATTAAGACCATTTTTGAAAATGTGTGACATTCTTAAGCTAAAATAACTCAAGATTAAACTTGGATTAAACAGGAGGAAAAGGGGATGACAGAGGGTGAGATGGTTGGATGGCATCACTGACTCAATAGACGAGTTTGAGCAAGTTCCGGGGGTTGGTGATGGACAGGGAAGCAAAGAGTCAGACTTGACTGAGTGACTGAGCTGAACTGAAACTTGGACATCCCTGAGAAATTCTATGTTACGAGTTGGGAAGTTTGTTGGGGTATAGCTGTTTCCTTCTCCAGGGAATCTTCCCAACCCAGGGGCAGAACCCACATTTCTTGCGTGTCCTGTATTGACAAGTGGATTCTTTACCACTATCTAGTGCCACCTGGAAAGCCCTTCTACCCACGGGTCCCTGTCCTATCCTTCAAGATGACAAAAAAATAAAATCTAAACATGCATGCATCCCAGAGCACCAAATCAGCATTATGCACAGTCTGCAACAAACCACAGAGAGGAAAAGCACCAGAGCTGAAGAGGAAGGGTGGACAGGCGAGAGGACCACTTTCCTGGGAATCAGGAGAACCAAGCTGGCACCAGGCACCCACCCAGTGGGCAAGTCACCCACTGCTGAAATGCCTGTTTTTCCCTCCACCAAAAAGAAGAATCAGAATGTAAATCCAGGGTTATCTTCCTGGCTAGCTGCCAAGCAGTAGATGTGTGTTTATAAAATTTCTACACATTTTAAAATATGTGTACTATGACTAGATGCTTATGATGGCAACACAATGTGTGTTTTTTAGTGAAAAAGTCTTTCTAACCAAAATTTTAACTTGCAGCTGTTATACATATATAGTGTGTGTGTGTGTGTGTGTGTGTGTGTGCAGGAAAGTTACTGTTATTACTAATCTGCTAGGTCAAATCCATTTATTCCCCATCTCTTTGTGACCTGCTTGGGCTGACTGGGCACACACTTCTATTATTGGCAGAGGGCTGTGTACATCAAGCTCACATTGTTTCTCCAGGATGAATAAGAGACAGAAACAATGAGCATATAACCACTGCTGGACTCAGCTGTGGTGTTTATGAAGGCAGCTGGTTTTGCATTCTTGGGGTCAGAAGGGTGTGTGTGTGCGTGCGAGTGTGTGCACCTATGTATAAACCAACAGCCTCTGAAAGCAGCTCCCTTTATCCTCATTGTGCCAGAAAGATTCTGAATTCAAAGCACCTTCAGAAGGGAGGTAGACAAGCGCTGAAGTAACATGATAAACACATCTTATCCCCCTGGTCAATTCACAAGTTTCTTTGAGAGATAATTGCTAATTATCTCCGTCATAGTAGCATTACTTAGGAGGTTACACTTGGTTTATTTTCTTTTATATTTGCTTCACACCTTTCTAAAAGTAGTCAATGAGGTCTTTTAGCTGCTCTACAAAGGGTCACCTAAGGAAAAGCAATTGTATGCTCAACATCTGGGAAAAATATTGCCTGTTGGGTAGGTTCCATGAGAACAAAGTTATTTCTCAGATTTTTCCCTTCCGGCTTCAGCTTTGTTTTCCTAGGAACTGTGCAGTAGTGCTAGAATTAATAAGTGATGGAGGCCTTGATTGAATCAATATTGAGTGCAATTCATTGGTATACATAGATACGAGTCTTACTCTGGGAGTCAGTGAATTTCTCAAGAAAGGGCACTAAGAGAAGATACAGAGCAGAAAGAACAGCTGCCTGACAGAGGCAAACAGAAGCTTAACTTTATAGACCACGCCATACTTCACATATGTTGAAACAACAGGCTGATTCATAGCTTCCTTGCTTAGATTTCAAACTGCCTTGCAGTGAAAACAGATTGACTGCCCTCCTTGGTCTGTGACTGGAGGGATTCACAATCCTACAAGCTCAAATCTTCAGAAAGGGAACGCTGCAAATATGGCTTCTAGTCTTCGAGAGCCACAAATTCAGATGTTTTCACGGAACAGCCAAATTTTAAATTAAGACAGGCGTTGGCAGACTTTGACCTGCCAATCTGTCTGACCAACCCTGCCTGTTTTTGAAAATAAAGTTTTACTGGAACACAGACAATCCCATTCGTTTACCTAGTCTGCGGCTACTTTCTCATTATAATGGTAGAGTCAAGTCATTGATATTGATGTTGTCTTGCCAGAGAAGCCTAAAATATTTACTACCTGGTTCTTGGCAGAAAATGTGCCAATTCCTGATTTTAAGTATCAATTTATGTCATAAAAATATCAATTTCTTTAAAACTGTAGATGTAACTTAAACATTATCAGTCTCCTTTATCCCTGAGAATAACCCTCTCAAGTGAGGTGGTATTTGTATCAAGAGTTTTATTACTGCCTTTATTGCTCAGTTCAGGAATCATACTTCTAGAAATTTCTTCTACAGAAATTCTCAAAGATACATAAAGACATACATATGGATGTACGTCTCAGCATCATTCACATTTGCTTACAATTCTGACTAATTGAAAGCACTCTAAATATCCTAAGCAGTTTCAATTAAAAGTATTATTTTGCAAAGACCATGTGATTTATAAAAGATGTTTTGAGAAACAAGTTAAGGGCCTAACATTTTGCTTAAAATGTAATTTTTAGAGAAAATGATAGTATAAAAGGTGTCTATAAAGAATCATCTCTTTTTTCTTAACATATGAGTATTTCCAAATGCAAAGAAAAAAAGGCTGAAAAAAGACATATGAAAATATAGACAGTGTTGTCTTTGAGTGTTAGGATTACGGGTGACTTATTTTCTTGTGTTTTTCAAATATTTATTTAAGGGAAAAATATGCAGCATGGCTTCCTCATACATATGCAAACTCAGTGTGTGTACATGTCTCCAGAAAAGGCCTATTGTGCAAAACAGAATATGGGGTTTGCCAAGCCACACAGAACAGTTCTACTTAGAACTATAAATATGGTATTTTTTTTTTTTTTAAAGAGAAACTGTAAACCTTGAGTTTTAAAAAGTGATTCTATGGAACACATACATTAGACTTCATTTAAAACAGAGAAATTAATCCAAAAATTGTCAGTGGGCTTATGTAACAATTAGAGTTTAGAATTTATTTCTGATAACTCTGTGCTCAAGAAAAATAAATATGCATGCCTTTTTATTCAATTAGCAAAAATGTTTGTTCCAAATAGAACTCTTCTCTGCCATTCTGTGCTTAGCCTATTGGCCAAAGAGGCTGCTTCTGCATATGAATTAAAGATAGCAGATTGGTAACATTTGGGTACCCTGCTTCCTCATGCTCACAGCAGGCACTGCAGTCCATTCTGCTACTTTTTTCTGGAACGCGCGCCAAATGGCAACTACTAATCAACCAGAGGTATCCTGTGATAGCAAACATACCTGCCCCCCACCCCCCACAGTGACATAACAGGTCTAGCAAGTTAATTCTTCCTTCCCTTAAGCGTCCTCCTTCCCTTAAGACTAAACAGTCAAACCCATTTTTATCAGCATTGAACTTGACCATCTTACTTAAAACACAACAGAATGCTGTGTGTCTATTTCAAAAGCAGCTCAAAATGTCTGAAATGGGACCTACTGTCTCGTTTCTCTATTGACATTACTGGAACTACGGTATCTTCAGACCTGAGGATGGAGACGTTTAATCCGTAATGTCCCAGTTTTCAACTCCCTTCAAATCCTATCACTGGTTAAGGTCTGTCCACATCTCCTTGATGATAACTTTTTCTTTCTATTTCCACTGCCAGTTCTTATGTGCCAGGGAGTGACGGGGCCCTTTCTTGGGAAGAGATGAAGATGGAATGGTAAGATGAAGCATCTACCCGTTTACTTAGTCACTAATGTTTTTATCGAAGAATTATTATTTTTATACCTTGCCTAGGGATATGAGGAAGAAAAGATCTCCTACAGTTTCTTTCTTCCCTTTCTGTTGAATTTATTCCACTTGAAGAGCCAGTAAAATGGCTGCTTCAGCTATAAACCAACTCCAGAAAGTCCTAGCTGACTGTGTCCAGTCCCCGCTGAGATTCCTGTATAAGAATCACCCAGAGTCCATATACCCCACAGCCCCTCTGAGCTGGCTTTCATACTTTGAAGCGACCCCAAACCATCTAGGGAAGCTCTGGAGGTCACGGGCTCACTCCATCCACCCCCAATGCTTCCTGAAGCCTGTTACTCAAGACACCACCTAAAGTTAGAATAGCCAGTCAGTGCCAGGCATGGAGAATAGGCATCCCTGGTCAAGTATTTGGGGCTGGAGATGCTGTGAACTTGGGAAAACAAGAGTAGCCCAGCCAAGGGCTGAATCACAGAGTCTGGAGCCCCAGCAGAGGGTTCAAGGCAAGAGCATCGCAGCCAGCAGTGAACTTGATGCTCAGCCAACAGGTGCCTCAGCCAGACATTTTCTATATGCATCTTGTTTGGAGCCAGAGCCAGGTCCCCAGGGGGCTTGCCTCAGAACTGCAGGGGAAGATAATGAGCCTGGAAGGGCACAGAGGATCCTCCTGCCAGAGCAGCTCTCCTTGTTTATCACTGTCTTCCTTGGAACACAAGTACCATGAAGGCAGGGCACCATGCTCTGCCCAAACAGTGATTGGCACATACTAGACAGTCAGTAAATACGTAGTGAATGAATGAATGATGAATGATTGAGGCAGCAGACAACAGATGAGGTATTAGAGGAAGACTTTTGGTGTCCAAAAAACAATGTTTTACAAAGTGCCTGAATCTATCCCAACTTTCAAGTTTGTGAGTTCTGAATTTATTACCATGTGTGTTTTTCTTCTAGGTCTATGTCATGATGAATGTTTAACAGTGAACTCATGTTCACCATCAATCTCAGGGCCTGTGCAATCAATGCAGAAACCAAACCCTCAAACAACACTGGTAAGAAACATGAACAGTTTAAAATCTCAAGGTCAGGCCTAGGAAAGATGTAATGACAAAAATGACAAAAGTAATGGGGGTTGACAGTTCAAGTTCTTTTTTTAGGACGGTGTTTAGAAATACTAGACATTTTTCAATTAATGCTGGGAATTAGCTAAATAACTCTAGACGTCAGTCCACCATTGATCATTTGCTTGAAGAAAACTTTGGCTCAGGAGGAACAAATAGAGGAGAAAAGTACAATTAACATGTCCATTCATTTTATGTTCTGTTTACATTTGCATGTTGAACGACTTGGGCTTATTTTTTTTACCCAAATTTGCTGCCTGTAATAGAATCATTAACATTCATCTTTATTGGTGGCACATCTGTGTTTAAAGTCTTGGGAAGCGTCTGGTCAGATATGCTAAGGAAAGGACACACACAGAAGGACAGCAAGTTTCAAGCACATCTCTCTCCCTGTTCGGCCTTTGGCAAGCTGCTTAGTCTTTATACATTTGGGTGATTTCACTCTAAAATGGGTCTGGTACAAATAAACTACAAATAAACAATTTCCCAAGGATGTGTGAGTTAACCAGTGGTTACAAAGAGCTTCAAAATAATGATGTGCTATCAATGCTAAGTCAAATTATGAAATTACACCTTTGCAAAAATGCTATTGTGGGAATAAATGAATCTGAACATTGTATTTACAGTGTGATTTGCTTCTGAAATAAAATATTTATAATGGGCCTCAGCAGGCGACAACAAAGTGCCATCTTATCTCCTGTTGATAGACCACAATTTCAGAAAACTATTTTTACAACGGCATTTGAATGAGCACCTTAATTCAAGCCTGTTTTACAAATAGATTCATAGTTCACCGCATAACTTACACTGCTGTGGAGACATAAAGAGTAAGATGGGATTCGTGAACGAAATCACTGTTGTCGTTCCTTTGTACTTTTGCCAATGTAATTTCTATTCTTTACAGTCTAATTTTAACAAGCTATGCTGAATGCAAAGATAAGGTAAAAGCTACTTCTGTGTTAGTGATCAAACCTGAGCTTAGGTTAATACTCAGGTTATCAACTGCAGTTAAATTACACTTCGAACTTGGCCTGTGGCTCATCTAGTTTCAAGAACAAACAACTCATTCCTACACAGAATTTCCACAGCCTGCAAATGTTATATTCAGCAATGGCAGAACAATACGTGAATATTTCTGAGACCACATTCTTAGTTCTTTTAAATAACTAATTCGTGGGACTTCCCTGTGGAAGTAGTCCAGTGGTTAAGATTTTGCCTTCCAATGTAGGGGGTGAGGGTTCGATCCCTGGTCAGGAAGCTAAGACCCCACATGCCTTGTGGTGAAAAAACCAAAGCATAAAACAAAAACAATACTGTAACAAATTCAATAAAGACATTAAAAATCGTCCGTATCAAAAAAAAAAATCTTTAAAGAAAAAAAGTATAAAATAACTCATTTGCTAAAATAGGCCTGTTAACAGGTAAGATTAAAGTCTAGGTGAAAAAGTGAATGATTCCATGGAATAAATGTTGCGAAAGTAGAGTTTTAAATGCCAGATACAATTTGGGGGTAGAAAACAGACATAAAATCCATGTCTGGGAGGGAAAAAAAGAATAGGCAGAAGCTGTGCTGTAATAGGCAAGGAGGGTCTGGGCTGAGCTGGGTAGCTTAGATCTAAGAACGGAGAAGGCGATGGCACCCCACTCCAGTACCCTTGCCTGGCAAATCCCATGGACGGAGGAGCCTGGTAGGCTGCAGTCCATGGGGTCGCAAAGAGTTGAACACGACTGAGTGACTTCCCTTTCACTTTCACACATTGGAGAAGGAAATGGCAACCCACTCCAGTGTTCTTGCCTGGAGAATCCCAGGGATGGGGGAACCTGGTGGGCTGCCGTCTCTGGGGTCACACAGAGTCTGACATGACTGATGTGCCTTAGCAGTAGGAGCAGATTTAAGAAAGAAGAACGATGTTGGGGGGGCAGTGGGGGCTTGTGTCAAAAGCCAAAGAAAGGCTTAGGGATGGGGGCCAGGCTGAGCAGTCAGAAGAAAACCTCTGGAATTGACTCTTGTGGCACCAGAATTCCCCTGCACAAGCTGAGTCCTGTTATATCAGGTGGGCCTATTATTCCTATGACAGTTTATGGGGAAGCCGACGAACTTTTGGGCCAACCTTATATTGGAGGCAATAGGAGCTCAGAGCCCAAGGCCCACCCTTCCCACCTCACAGATGAGGAACTGTGGGTGCAGAAAGATGAAACACACCAGCCCACAGGTACTTGGAGGCTCACTTCTAGAACTCAGGATAGCTGTGGGTTCCCAGAGGTACCATATGCAGAGGGCATGCCGACCACTGAGTAAGTCATCATAGGGGACTGTGAGCGTGATAACACAGGATGGACGGGCTATGGCTTTCCTGACCAGAGACATAACAGAAACATGCATAAACGCCCCAAGAGAACTCATGGAAGTTCAGAGCATCAGGAGCCAGAAGGGATGTGAAACCAGCCATGGTAGCAGGCTATTTGCTGTCCTGGGGTGTTCATGCACCTGCTACTTCTCTGTCCCTTCCCTCTGACACTCACTCATGCTGACACACAGCTTTAGGTGGTAATGATAACCCCGTATGCGAGACAGCAAAAGAGACACAGATGTACAGAACAGACTTTTGGATTCTGAGGGAGAGGGAGAGGGTGGGATGATTTGGGAGAATGGCATTGAAACATNTGAATGGATAAGAAAGCTGTGGTACATATACACAATGGAGTATTACTCAGCCATTAAAAAGAATACATTTGAATCGGTTCTAATGAGGTGGATGAAACTGGAGCCGATTATACAGAGTGAAGTAAGCCAGAAAGAAAAACACCAATACAGTATACTAACACATATATACGGAATTTAGAAAGATGGTAATGATAACCCTGTATGCAAGATAGCAAAAGAGACACAGATGTATCGAACAGTCTTTTGGATTCTGTGAGAGAGGGAGAGGGTGGGATGATTTGGGAGAATGGCATTGAAACATGTATACTATCATGTAAGAAACGAATCACCAGTCTAGGTTCAATACAGGATACAGGATGCTTGGGGCTGGTGCACTGGGATGACCCAGAGAGATGATATGGGGAGGGTGGTGGGAGGGGGTTTCAGGATTGGGAACTCATGTATACTCGTGGCAGATCCATGTCAATGTATGGCAAAACCAACACAGTATTGTAAAGTAAATAAATAAATAAAAACAAAATAAAAAGTTCATTAAAATATACTTACAATAATAAAGTGTTTAAAACACTGTACTTTTAAAAGATGTAGTAACTTTGAAATTAATCTGTATATATTATCACTCTGCTGACAAAGGTTCATATAGTCAAATCTATGGCTTTTCCAGTAGTCATGTATGGATGTGACAGTTGGACCATAAAGAAAGCTGAGCTCTGAAGAACTGATGCTTTTGAACTGTAGCATTGGTGAAGACTCTTGAGTCCCTTGGACTTCAAGGAGATCAAACCAGTCAATCCTAACGGAATTCAAACCTGAATATTCATTGGAAGGACTGACGCTGAAGCTGAAGCTCCAATACTTTGGCCACTTGATCTGAAGAGCTGACTCCTTAGAAAAGACCCTGATGTTGGGAAAGATTAAATCCAGGAGGATATAGGGACGACAGAGGATGAGATGGTTAGATAGCATCACCTACTCAATGGATATGAGTTTGAGTAAGCTCCTGGAGATGGTGAAGGACAGGGAAGCCTGGCATCCATGGGGTCACAAAGAGTTGGACACAACTTAACTACTGAACACACACACATACACATCTCTCACCCAGAACTGTATGTGTGTGTGTGTGTGTGTGTGTGTGTGTGTGTGTGTATATATATATATATATATCATTATCAGTAGCATATTTCTATGAGTTGGCCTAAAAGTTTGTTTGGGTTTTTCTGTAAGATGTTATCGAAAAACCAGAACAAACCTTTTTGGCTCACCCAATATTTCTCCCTCTACTTTTTTGGTAACTCCTATGTAGGTGAGGGATGAATAAAAAATAGTATACCCCAGTTATTTTCAACCTTTTTTCTCCTCTGAAGAACCTATTTGCCAACAAATGCCTCTTGGAGCTGTAAGCTCATGGTGTCAGTCTGAAGAATAAGCTTTGTATTGACATTGGAAGTTAAAGGAGTAGAAATCAACAGCTGGCTATGCACTAGCTGAAGAAGATACACAGTGAGTATCATACACCCCTCCCTACCAACATGTCACCTGATCTTTTCCTTAAATCAAAGTTCATAAGCCATAGACTAAACGGACAGAAGATCCTCACAGCAAACTCCATCTTTAATTTTGTAAACCATATAAACCACCTTCCTTCTTTTTATAAATGTATTTCGTACCCTCAATCTTCAGTAAAATTCTTCATTTTCAGTATTTTGCTTCTCAGTGGTACTTGTCAGTATCAAGAGGTACTTAATTGTAACAGAGAAAGGGAAATATGTTAAGAAATCAAGATTGGGTTGCATTGGCACTAATGATAGTATAACTTTAGCAGAGTCAGTGTTCCTTAGTAAATGGGGAGATAATCTAAAACATGACTAAAGGATACTCATGGTAATGAAGAGCCAGGAACCACATTCTTTCTTAAATTTTCCCTACCCCACCTATCCTGACTTCTAAGCAAAATTGTCAGAAGAAAGAGGAGGAGAAAATCGGCTAAGTGATATATTGTATTTTTACTACAAATATTCTATTCCTACAAAATAAGTTCTCAGTACCCAGGCTCAGCTTCAAGGAACCATCCCTGCCCCTCCTCTCCCCACATTCCCCCCCCGCCCCGATTTTT
>SJYA01002431.1:1744276-1786983 GCA_006410615.1 Neotragus moschatus | reverse complement strand
GATTTTTCCTTTTGACCACTGAATGCCATGCTTAGGGTTTGATTAGGTAAAAAACCTTTGAGTTAGCATCTGCATGCATTAACCAAAGTTGCATTTTCCATCTAGGTGTTTCCTGTTATTCCATTACCTTTCTCATTCAGGCTGATTCGCTTAGCATCAGTATCCATTGCTTCCAAGTAGTGACACTACAGCATAAATAGTGGATGAAGGGAAAGAGTCAACTCCTGGCTTTTAAAGTTCACATAGAAACAAACCAAATGGCTGTCACTGCGGAGCCTGGAGGAGTAAGCTGCCATATTCTTCACATGGTGGAACATTGTGCAGCCATCAAAGTAAATTATCTAGAGCCATGTACAACAATGTTGATGGATTTAGCAATATATTAGGTGAAAAAAAAATGAAGTCCAAAAAGATTTTCATAAGACATGATACCTTTTTCATAAAATTAAAAACAATCGTGGCATTAGAGGTTAAGTACTTTCTATCATACATGTAAATGTATTAAAGTTGAATCAACACAAAAGCAAAAGCATGATGAGCATGGGATTCAGGATCATGGTCACATCAGGTGAGATTGGCAAGGGGAAGCAGGGAGACGATGGGGAGAAAGTCAAATGGCTCAGTTCAGTTCAGTCGCTCAGTCATGTCCAACTCTTTGCGACCCCATGAATCGCAGCATGCCAGGCCTCCCTGTCTATCACCAACTCCCGGAGTTCACTCAGACTCATGCCCATTGAATCAGTGATGCCATCCAGCCATCTCATCCTCAGTCATCCCCTTCTCCTCNAAAAAAAAAAAAAAAAAAGAAATGCTCAGGAAGCACTGTTCCGGTGAGAGCCAGGGGAGCTGCTAAAACCCCTCCTTGTCTGCTTCAGGAAACACCTTGGGCTGCCTTGGTCTGTCTTCTCTCTAGGATCACATCTTTATGTGGCTGCTCAAAGGCACAGCGCTTGCATTTTACCTGGTGACGTGGACAAACACATCTACACTGCTCTGCACGGGACGCATCCCATGCTGCCCTCCCTCATGGAGAAGTTCAAGTTCTACATCTCCCCCAGCAAGCCTGCTGTGAAGTTAGCATGTGCATGTATTGGGGTTGCCAGCTGGAACGAAAGAAGGCTTTAAATTATTTGTGTGAAATTTATGTAAAGGTGGTTTGGATGTGAGCCCAGATATGAATATACAATAGACAAAGTTTACAGAGTTATGACACAACATTCCAAGAGTTGTGGGGATGTCAGAACATACTAGCAATCTGGACTATGCCTGCAAGGTTCAGACGCTGGATGCCTCTAATTCTAAAGCAGATGGTGGAGATGGCTGTGAGACAGAAAGAAGAGCTTCCGGTCAAGCCGAACCTCTGCGTATTTTTTGAGATGTAGCTAAAGCTACTCATGTGTAGAAATGCTAGGCTTTTCAAAGTAGTGGTTTTTAGAGGAAAAATGTAAGTTTGATACCACTACCCCAGAAAATAAAGGGTTTACTGTCTCAAGGAAAAGTGTACGTGTGCATGTATCTGATTAAGTTTGAGCTTTTCCTAGGCAGCTGACTCAGTTCTTCGGCGCTAGGTGAACACGCGGAGAAGGACGTCCATCGGCCAATTCAATTCGGCAAATATTAATTGAGCAGCTGCTACAGGAAAGCGCCATGCGAGGTGCTGCCAGGGCTGGGACCACTCTCAGTCTCCCCTCTGGAACATCTTCCGAACTAGCCCAGTGAATAGTAGCAGAATACCAATGAGGTGTTAGTTGCTCAGTCATGCCTGACTCTTTGAGACCCCGTGGACTGCAGCCCACCAGGCTCCTCTGTCCATGGGATTCTCCAGGCAAGAATACTGGAGTGGGTTGCCATTCCCTTCTCCAGGGGATTGAACCCAGGGATCGAACGTAGGTCTCCTGCCCTGCAGGCAGATTCTNCCTGACTCTTTGAGACCCCGTGGACTGCAGCCCACCAGGCTCCTCTGTCCATGGGATTCTCCAGGCAAGAATACTGGAGTGGGTTGCCATTCCCTTCTCCAGGGGATTGAACCCAGGGATCGAACGTAGGTCTCCTGCCCTGCAGGCAGATTCTTTACCGACTGAGCTACCAGGGAAGCTGAATACCAATGATTATGACTAAATATAGAAATTGGAAGGAACATGAATGACACATAGACATAGCTCTTGGGAGTGTCAAGGACAGAGAAAGAGACCATGTTTAATCAGAAGTGGCTCTCAGAAGGAAGCCTCACTGTGCTGGAGCCAGAGGATGAGCCACATATTGACGGGGAGATGGAAGTCTGGGCATCTCCCAGACTGGGCATTAACCCCTTGCCCATCTGGGAAGGAAACAGCCCATGAAAATGCTTGGGGTAGGAAGGCAGGGATGAGTCTGAAGAACTCCAAGGTGGCCATTCGGGTGGAAGATAAAAGGGAACCAGAGGAGAAAGGCCCGGGGAGTGGTTGAAAGGGACAGGGTTTCATTTCTAGCTGAACTGAACTCTCAATGCAAGGCTGAGAAGCACAGATGAAACACGAAGAGAATGGGAAACTCTTGATGTTTCTAAACAGAGGGGGGAAAGAAGGGAAGCCTGCTCCTGAGGCTAACCCATTGGCACCAGGGAGAGGTCAGCCAGTGTTAGGATTTGAGGGCTACCCAGAGGAACACAACAGAAAGAGAGATGTGGCGGATATTGCAGCTATGTGATTTAGAGGCTTTAAACTGATCTGGGGGACAACTAGAAATCAGGAGATGTCCCAGAGTCTCAAGGGTACAGAAGTAGGAAAAGGTAGCAAAGCGTTATTCCTCAGGGAAGGGGTCCACTTTGATGGCTCATTTAGGGCAACAGTCCAGGCAATCAGCATCACCCAGAAACAGTCTGAAAGTTTAAGTCCAATGCTTGGGGGCTTCCCAGGTGGTACAGTGGTAAAGAACCCACTTGCCAAGGCAGGAATCGCAGAAGACGCAGGTTCTATCCCTGGGTCAGGAAGTTCCCCTGGAGTAGGAAATGGCAACCCACTCCAGTATTCTTGCCTGGAAAATTACATGGACAGAGGAGTCTGATGGGCTACAGTTCATGGTCTCAAAAAGAATCAGACACGAATGAGCACACAGCACACACACATAATACTTCAGGCCAAATCGAGGTGGACAGAAATCTTGGTATAATCTGAGCTGAGTGGCTCAAAAAGGCAACTTGGGGAGAAGATATTCGGGGTCAAGTCCAAACCTTGGCAAAGGCCTGTATTCAAATGTTGGAGGATAAAGAGAAACTAGCCACAATGGGAAGTGGCAGAGAAGTGGCGGTGAAACCAAGATGGCACAGGGCCATGAGACTCAGGAGAGAAGAAAGCGCCGAGGTTCTGGATCATGTTGTGCAAAGGGTGAATAAATCTGAACCAGGAAAAGGCCAGTGGTTTGTGGCATGAGACTAGTCATTGGGATCTAAGATTTGAGCAAAAAATTCACTCAAATGGAGGGGAGAGGAATTAGGCTGGAAAGGGTTTAAGGAGAAAGTTCTTGGGTGTAGACACCACGTTCAAAGCCCTTGGCAGTCATAGGAAAGAAGGGCAAAAGTTTTGTTTGAGGGGTAACAGGTTCAAGAAGTGTTTCTTTTATTCACGAGTAGAAAGTCCTACAGAATCTACTGGACCCGGGCAGTCTACATGGTCCCACAAGAAGGGAAGCAAAGCCCTTCTGTTGGACTCCCAGCCAAACACAGCTGTGGTTATTTCAAAGGAAAACAGGGCTGGGGGCCCCAGAGAGGCTGCAGACATCATTTTATCACATATGAGCATTCTTGTGGGCGGAGTGGGCAGAAGAGACCAACAGAGTCATCTCTTCTCAGCCGCTATCCTAAGCACCTTCCTGTGGATGGGCTTTTTCTCGAGGCTACTGAGAACTCCCTCGCTTTTGAGAAATCTGTCCTAATCCAACATGGTGGGAGGAGACGGCCAAGATGCAAAGGGCAGAGGCTGCTAGAAACCAAGGGAAAGTGGGGATGGTGGGAAGGACCACCAATTTTACAGCATGATTTTCCCTGCTGCTTTTCTATATGAATTTATAATACAAAATCCATGTAGTTCCCTACTCTTGGACCCAACCATATGGGCACTATTTGTTTTCTCTGATTGGGAAGAAGGGACAGCCCTGTTGTAACAAGCACCATGGCATTGGCTCTTGTCTTAAAGGAAAGGCTGATCTCTCATTGGATTGTATTGATTGTGTTGAATATATTGGGGTTGCTAAAAAGTTCATTTGAGTAACAGCTTATGGGAAAACCCCAAATGAATGTTTTGGCCAACACAATGTTTATAAGTTTTCCAATGGCACACCTGGGGAAATAATGACTTTTTCAAGGCCATGAAAGCTTTTATCTAGTTTGTGACAATGAGCATCTTCCTTGAACTCCCCAGAAACCCACCTAGATTTTTATTTTTACTTTTAATTTTTTTAAAAAAATTTATTGGAGTACAGTTGATTTAAAATGTTCTAAGTTTCTGCTGTACAGCAAAGTGATCATTTATACACATATATATATCTACTCTTTAAAAAATTTTTTTCCAACATAGATCAGTACAGAGTATTGAGAAGAGTACCCTGTGCTATACAGTAGGTCCTTATTATCTATTTTACCCATAGTAGTGTAGATTTTTAGAAGACTGCAATTATGACACATTTAACTAGCCAACTCACTGTAAGAACATTCAGAAATTCTTGTTGGCTAAATACACGCTGAGCATGAGATACCATCTCTATTGTGGAGATGTACCGTGCTCTTGAAATATTTATAAGTGTCTCCTCCCAAGGATGCAGACTTTATTGTTTACAGTCTGAACTTATTTTAAGGAACAAAACCTACGGATGCACTTCCCGTTAGAGTAATACCTAGGCTTTATTTAACATATCTCTCTTGTATTCGTAAGATATTTCCACCTACATTATCTCATTCAGGCTGTGTTACTGAGTTTGGTAGAGGAAGGAAAGCATTTTGTTTTCTTCAGAAAGAGAAGGAAAAAGATTAGCTGAAAGCTGTGTCTAGGTCCACACAGACAATGATGTCGTTCTGTCTTCCTGAGCCATGGTGATTAACACTGTCAAAACCATCGGTATAACCAAGCCATTAATAGACTGCAACTCGGCCCATAGGACCTGTGTCCTGTCTCACAGATGGGAATGCATGGCAGAGAGGCAATTATAACCCATGTCTCTAATTTTCACCAGAACACTTTTTCATAGGGAGCTGCTAACATGGTCCCCTGACAATCAGAAATCCCCAGCTCATGTTAATGAACANGACTGCAACTCGGCCCATAGGACCTGTGTCCTGTCTCACAGATGGGAATGCATGGCAGAGAGGCAATTATAACCCATGTCTCTAATTTTCACCAGAACACTTTTTCATAGGGAGCTGCTAACATGGTCCCCTGACAATCAGAAATCCCCAGCTCATGTTAATGAACACACACACACACAAGGTATGATGCTAACACAGCTACAGAGGGAGATGAGGAGGTGTCTTGCAGGACTGACCCAGTATAGCCTAATGGTTCTTACTCAGCAGTGACCCTAGCCAGGGACAAAGAAATTGGCACTGGAATAAAAAGTAAGGAAAATGCAGAATTTTTTCCTTGTGGGGAACAAAAGGAAAATTCTAATCAGTGCTAACCCCACCCCCCACTTCCCTTAGCGTAGTGTCAACAACCTTCACTGAAAAATCAAATTATGGGCTACCCCTTGTAGGTGTCACTACACCTAAAAAACAACATAATCCAGAATCAGACCAAGTCAACCTAGTGCCTCTGAGTTATTCTGGGGTTCCGCGTCCTTCATTTTCTTTGAGTCAAGAGTGTGTTCTTTTGTCTTTAAATTTAGTACTTCTAATTTTTTTAAAGCTTTCTGGCCAAGACTAAGANTACACCTAAAAAACAACATAATCCAGAATCAGACCAAGTCAACCTAGTGCCTCTGAGTTATTCTGGGGTTCCGCGTCCTTCATTTTCTTTGAGTCAAGAGTGTGTTCTTTTGTCTTTAAATTTAGTACTTCTAATTTTTTTAAAGCTTTCTGGCCAAGACTAAGATTTTGACTACCTCCTAGGTTTTACCGTGCCATTTCACTGACCGAAGGTATCATACACAATAGCTGACCACTCACAGCATCTAGTGGCTGGAGAGTCAGATGCGGAGTTAGAATCGTGACTGCGCTGACTTGTCTTTGCCTGCTCCGGCTGTTCTAAAGAAATATACGAACTTGAATGGAGAGACATTTAGCATCCTCTTTCAGATGGGACAGGTCAAGCTCTCCATGACACGTCAATCTATCACAGAAGCAACAGCCCATCACCTCCAACCTGGCCGGCTGCTTGTACAAGTATCTGAACAGATAAAAACAAAATACTCTGGAGTGTCTGTTTCTTCTCAAATAACACTCTTCTGTTTCTGAGAGGAACCCAGTGCCTTGAGCAAACATTCTCTTTAACCCTTCCAGTATCACTGTGGCCAACACAAGTATTGACATCTGACAACAGGGAAGCTTTGGGAAAGCAAAACTTTCCCACTATTCGCCTGAGATGAAGCAAATGAGGGGAGTTTGGAAGAGAACCCAGTCTTCTTCCTCCTGGGCTTGTAAGGAGCTGATATACAGCTGGTATATCCTATGTCCCTTGAATCAATTGTATAAATGGAAACTTTGTGCTGCCTGGTTTCCAGGCTTCAAATAAATGTTATATTTATGTGTGTTTTGTGTTTTCTAATTCCATCAACCAAAGGACTCAGAATTTAGATATTCCCCTTCCCCACTCCACTGAGAATTTTATTGCTAAGTTAAGACAAGTTTTGACTCAGTGGAAAGATCGTCAATTGGTTGGAAGTTTCTGTGCACAAGGCTTCACTTGTGCACTTCTGAACTAAGAGTTTAAAAATTAAGTCCTTCTTCAGAATTAACTGGTTTGTATTTAAACCTTTGGGTGTTTCATGGAAGAAAATGGCAGCTAAGTAAAAAGTAATCTAGTAATTTTCATGTGAATTTTCTCATTCTAAAAGGATATCTCAAGCCCCTTTGATCACAAAGATGGAAAGGTATTTGGGGCAGCAGCTGAGCATTTGGGCTCAGTTGATCTAACTTCTCTAAGTGCCAGTACTATCATTTGCAAAATGGGCATGCAAAGATTGAGAAAGGGACTGCCTTTGTGGTCCAGTAGTTAAGACTTTACCTTCCAATGGATGGGGTGTGGGTTTGACCCCTGGTAGGGGAGCTAAGATCCCACATGCCTCCTAAACAAAAAACCAAAGCAGAAATAATATTGTAACAAATTCAATAAAGACTTAAAAAATGGTACACATAAAAAAAAAAAAGTCTTAAAAAAAAGATTAAGTGAGATGAAGCCTAGGGTGTTTAGAAAGCTTTTGGCAGCCACAGAAGACCCAACAACAAGAACATGATGACCCCTTTGTAAACACTCTACTGATTATTTAAATTAAAGGAGAAAAAAACATGTTGCACATAAATATGATACAAGATGTGTACAATACAGACCTGGGCTTGATGAGGAGAAAAACTATTTTAGAAGCAATGGAATGGCCAGAAGCCAGTTTTCTCTCTCTCTCTCTCTCTCTGTGCTGCTGCAAAATTGAGTAGAATTCTGAATGAAAGCAATTCATTTTCTAAGCTATCTGTAAATACTAAATGATTTCAGTCATAAGCCATCATAATGTGTTTGGCGCGCTTCACAGCCAGTCTGAGGGTTACTTCGACCTCTTATCGTCCTAACTGACCTGGATCCTGGACACAGTTCAATTAACCAGAGAAGAGCAGGAAAAATGTTCTTTGGAGGTGCTATGTTCTGCCAACTTACTGACTCCTACAATCAGGATTGATTACAAACAGCCAATTAAGACGCATTTGGAACCTGATCTGAACACTAATCTTGTCTCTTATTTTTCTTTAGGCTTAATGATCAGCCTTGATGAATCCTACAATGGCCATTAGTTAAGTTCATTTTATAGCCTTCCTCGCAAGCACACACACACATATGTTTGTGTGTGTGTTTCTGCTGAAGGATGTCAGCATGCATGCAAGTATCAAGTTTTACGCTGGAAGGGAAGGAGCTGAGAATACGCATGCTGGTTGAAGGCATATGTCTCCCTTGGATCGATTCTGAAGTGCCTCCTCCCCAAAGTGAGATCTGGTTGGAAATGCCATGCACATGTTGATTCAGTTTGATAAGATTTCAACTAGTCTTCTCTTTTAGCTTCTCATAAAGATTGCCTCTTTCAAATTACAGAAATGCCCCCCCCCACCTGCCCTGGACAACCTAGTAATACTCAAAATTCATTATGATCCAATGTGATTGCTCATAGGAAGAAATAATAAAGGAAATTAATTTTATTAAACACGTGGGGTTCTGTTGAAATTAAATCAGGGCTAATGGAGAAAGAAATCAAAAGGCAGAAAGTAGATAATTATCTGCCTGTGTAGCAAACAAGGATGTGGCAGGTGGTAGCAGCAACACTGACCTCCACTGTTCTGAGAAGAGTTCATTTTTACCCACTCAATAGTATTTTAATTGAATTTAGTTTGGTGGTGGTGCTTCTCATATTGCCCATATTGGAAAGTTACTTGAGACCAAAATTGACAATGAAAAGATGAGGGAAAATAAAGCAAAGAAAGATCATTCTGAATTTCCCTTGCATAAAAATCAGGCTCCAGACCAACAGTTTTGTGCTTCTTTTAATATAACCATAGTAAAGCGATAAATATATTTCTACAATTGTCATTAAAAAAATATAAGAAAAATGCTTCAGTTGTACTTTCTGATTAGAACAGTACACATTTTTTTTTTTATCCCCATTCCAAATAATATGACTATTTTCAAAGGATGGTACATACAGACTTCAAGACTATTGTTGAGTTTTGTCTGATTTTGAAATTTATAAAAAATGGAATCACACAAGTCAGGACAGCAGTTGCCTTTGAGGCCAAAGGTCAGAGACTGAACATAGACAGAAGGTGGCCTCTTACTAAGAAGCTGGGAAATGTTTGCTCTGATTTGGTTTATATGAATATGCTCCCATTGTAAAATTGCATCAAATGTTACTTTGTATATTTTTCTAGATAGAGATTATAATTTAATAGACTTTTATATTTCACATAGAAAAAAAGAGAAGTACTTTGGCAGAAAATACCAACTGTTTTCCATAAAAATAAGGTCTTTGTTTGATTTGGTCTAAGTGATGCTCAAAAACCCAAGACTAGGACTAGGGGGAACACCCATGCCTCAGATACAAAAAACTCCCTAATCAGGATAAATAATACTTTAATGCAATTCTAAAAAATGAAAATTAATGCAAAAATCTATGCCAAACAAAGCAAATATCAAGCAAAAAATATTACTTAGGGAAACCAAAAATGGAACTTAGAGTTCCCTATAAATGACAAAGTGACCATTGTATAATTACATTTTCAAGAATAATCAGATTTGAGGAACTAAGGGCAGATTAATTTTCCTTCAGTGAGTTTATATTCTATGAAAATAAATGGTGTTTCAAAAATAATGGTGTTCCATTATACATCAGCCTTCACGACTGGTCAGGAGATGGCTTCTTCACAGAGAACAAATCCTCATTTACTACAATTAAGAAACCACCTTACTCTGAAGCATTAAAACACAAAACTCACCATCATAATTATAGAAACAGTCTTATTGGCCAGTTTCTTGCTGATATCATTTAAGTGGCTTCCTAAGTTTATAACAACTTAGGAAATTTTAAAAGTAGTGTCAGAGATACAATGTGTGATTTATTCCGACAAATCCCCAAACTTGAATATTATCACTATTTAATTAAGGTCTATTGTGTCTAAATTTCATATGAAGTTACTAGACTGAAATCTTCCTTTGACTGTGTTGAATTAAGAAAAAGACACTGAATTATTGACTACAGAAGAGAGAGACTGCAAATCTAAATTGTAGATAGAAAAGGTTCTGTGGGTAATTAGTCTGGTGTCTTGATGCAACCCTACAAAACAGCCCTGACAAATCAGGCAACGAAGTCAGGAACTTGTCACTCAGAAGACCTCACCTCTTGCCCATCACCGCCACTTTTTCAGGCTCTCTTTCTGGAGCTTCACATTCATTTTCTTAATGTTTTTAACCCAATGTCTGTGAAATTTTTATTGCTCCCCAGATGACGATATCTGATCTGAATGTAACCACACACCTCTTTGCTCAGCAGTATTTGTCACAAACCATTATAAATTATCATGCTGATAGTTTGCATTGCTGGGAAACCGGAAAAACGCCATAAATTCTAACTACTGTATCAATGACATTCTTGTTTATTATGCAGATATAAAGTTTTATGAGAGTCAAGATGTCCGCTTTACCACTGAAAGAAACCCCAGTGGAGTAAAAGCCAACCAGCTCAACATGAATGCCATTTTCAGTGCACAATGAACACTGCTTTCTGACAAACACTCAGCAGGTGGCTTTTTCTTTCTTCTCTGCTTTTAGCTCCACTTTGACACTTCACAAGCATGGAGGAGTTTGCTGGTGCAAAAGAGAGAAATCCGATTCCTCTTTTTCCCTCAACGTCTTCTTCTCCACTCAGAACATTCTCTAGCCTCCTCTGGTATAAACATTACAGAAAAACCAGGCAGTCTATTTAGCTAGAAATCCCAGCACAAGGTTAGCCCCAAGACAGATGCTCTCTGGCTCCATGGATGGACTGATAATACCACACCTTGTTCAGTGAAAGCATTCAGGAAGTTCCGATATTATATTTTTGATGCTTATTTGCAATGAAACCCGATTCAGGGGTGGCTTACATGTAGATGGTTGATTTGTAAAGCTACCAAACACAACTTGGACATTTTCCTAAAGGAACTATCCCCCCTTGATATCCGCTGTAAAAAAAAACCTTTTTGCAAAGTTAGCATAAGGTAATTATGTACTGGGCCAGACTTGGTATACTTCACAAGAAATGTTGTGTGCATTTCACTGCGTGGTTAAAATTATGAGAGGATATCTTCATTTCACGATAAAGAAAACCAAAAAGTGAAAAGCAAAATAAAAATATTTTTTCCTACCAGAACTTGTCTATTTAATATTTATCCCTATGCTCTAAGAAACAACTGTCTACTTGGGTCTCCAGGATGTCTTTGCCACAAGCAGACGCATGAAGGAATTGATTTCTTGAGGTTTCTTTCCCATTGTCAAAGTTGACTATTCAAATACTGACAGTTTCAAGGGAAATGCAGAGTGTACTACATGCAGATGATCCCAATACTGGATCAGTATATTTAGTTTGCCTAGCTTCCTAAATCTGAATGTTCTAATAATCACCAAGTTCTTAAAGATATCCTGATAATATAACTGCTTCTGAGGGGAGTTTCTAAAGTGAAAGTTTCACTTCTGAAAGGGCTTTCATATCCATTACCCTATTTTATCTTAGGAGACTATGGTACAGCAAGTCCTCCTGCCTGGTGTTAGACACAGCTGAAACAGGGAAAGACGTTAAGCATCTCACATAACGCAAACAACTTGTTCTTAGCAGACACGATTGCTAAGAGCTTACCAGTTCTCTGAACATGATGTGTCATCTCAATTACATTTTTGGAAGTCGCTTATTGTAAACAAAAGAATTCCACAGTCCACCAAAACTCTGTCATTTACTATAAATAAAACAAGCCCACAATCCATCAAAACCCCCAAATCTACATTTTTGCACATCCCACATAAACTCTGGAAGTCTATGAATTTCTTCTGACAGGAGTTTCTGGTGCTTTCCATTCCTCTAGAGAATTATAATCCCCTATAGATTTTAAGGCTGTGGACTCTTCTCACAATCTTTACCAAAGGGGAAAAGAATGGTGCTACATTTGTTGAATTTTCAACTGCAAACTTCAACGATAACCAGGAGTCACGTGGACCAGTCAGGGAAGACAGTGATGGCAAATGTCCTAAGTTGGTCTTCCTATATCATTTTGGGAACTTCTATTGATAAAATGTCAGGCAGCAACACTTGAAAACAGAGCACAGATATATTTTCCACGACCATAATCTCCACTGACTACAGCAGGCTAAATACATCAGCCTTCAAGACTGGTCAGGAGATGGCTTCTTCACAGAGAACAAATCCTCACTTACTACAATTAAGAAACCACCTTACTCTGAAGCATTAAAACACAAAACTCACCATCATAATTACAGAAACAGTCTTACTGGCCAGTTTCTTGCTGATATCATTTAAATGGTCCTTAACTCTGAGTTATAGTGATCCCCTTTTCTTATTATCTTTAAAACAACAAAACTAACATAAAAGCTGCCCCCTGCTCCCACCATGCTCGACCTCACGTCATGATATGGCAGAAAATTATTTACGGTCTGCTATGTGCCAGATTCCCTAGAGGGGAAGATTCCCCTGGAGGAGAGCATGGCAGTGTTCCTGCCTGGAGAATCCCATGGACAGAGGAGCCTGGTGGGCTATAGTCCATGGGGTCACACAGTCAGATATGCCTGAAGTGACTTAGCATGCACACATATGCCAGATGCTTATAAGCACTTTCCATCCATTAATTCATGCAGCTGGCTTCCCCTTCTTACACTCCTGTGCAGTTGGGTGTTGGAGCCAGCTCACACCAACTCATGAGAATCAAACGTGCACATCTCTTTGCAAATCTGTGCGTAGTGACACACTGGGTGGTTTGAAATTGGCCGTGGAGAGACAATTTTCACTACAGAAATTGGCAAATACCACAGATCCAGACTTGACCCATCCCCTCCTCAAATCCAGTTGCTAACACTGACCAGCACACAACTTCGAATATTCTGAATTCTTTATTATATGACACACATACATGGTCGAGACTCTCAGATCAGAAATCAGCAAACATGAGTTTCCTGGAATCTGATAGCACCTTATTTTGAGGAATAATGCTGTTACTTGAGTATGTTTTACCAGAGTTTCTTCAAAATATCTCCTATGGCAGCTCCTGGTTGTTGCTTACTCACTAAGTCACTTGCAATTCTTTTGCAACACCACAGACTATAGCCCACCAGGCTACTCTGTCTATGGGATTTCCCAGGCCAACAATACTGAAGTGGGTTACTATTTTCTTCTCCAGGGGATAATCCCAACCCAGGGATCAAACTCAAGTCTCCTGTGTTGGCAGACGGATTCTTTAACACTGAACCACCAGGGAAGCCCCCTCTAGCAGTTTAAGTATTGTCAAGATGCAAAAACATAACACAAAACAAAATAAATGAAATGGAAAATAAATGTTCAGGTTGTCTCAGCAATGGACATTGTAAAAACCACCATACAGAATATTGGCTTAAAAGAAGAGAGAATGAATTTCCCGTTTCCAAGAAGTTACGGAACACTTTATTAATGGCAGCTTTCACACAAGATTAAAAAGTCAATATAATGCCCTGAAGCACTTCTGAATCACAGAACAAAGATTAAATCGAAATCGGTATAATTTTACTGTAGTGTCTGCTGATTATTTGGAAACTGATCAACAGCACATGAATGTATGCTAATTCTCCAGGCACCAGATGTTGAATTAACCAGATGATGTCATTTCCCTGGCCATGAAAAACTAGTTTACCCCCAGAATCCAACAGGTTCTGGAGGACTTCCGACAGGTGGAAATATTTTCATACTATTCTGTTCTTCTCTACAAGGGTTACTATGAGAAAGAAAATATTTTAAATAATGAATCTGCCTGCATAATAATGTTATCCAATGGAAACAGTAGCCTACACTGTATATAGTTGTATCAAACCGATTCATTTTAAAACTTGGGAAAACCTATCAGTCTTTGAGAAACATTTTAGAAGTGAGATTAAAATGTCTAAACGTCATTAGAGGTTGATATTCAGGCTCAGGTCTCTGGAGAATATACAGCATGGTGGAACCGGGTGAGGAGGACAAGACAGAGCCAGGCTGTCTGCTGGATGTCCAGTGAGAAAGGCAAATTTGGACCCAAGTGGACTGCTGCCTGCATTGTTAAAACATTCTTTCCAACTGTGGAAAGCAAAACTTACACACAATTCTTTCATACAAAGTGAGGACTTATATTCTGTTTCTCAACTGATAATGTTTTTATAATAATGAAACCTGGCATAAATTATTAGTAACTTAACCACTGAAAGAGACAGGAAGGCTAAAGCATATGAACAAACATTATATTATTGTGAATTAACAATTTTTTAGCATTTTTCATTAGAGACTTGCGATCATTAATCTACTAGAAAAGTCCTTCATTAGACTTACATTATATGCCTTGTTTTTTTTTTCCCCCAATGACACTTTGCTTTAGTGATGTCAAACTCAGTAAGATAAACAAAGTACTTCGATCACAAAATATGCCCCAGATTTGTTCAAAAAAACCCAACCTCACTGTCTGCCAATGCACTGCATGTTAGAGACTCACAATATTTAATAAAAAGCAAGAGGTTGGGTTTCTAATTCTTCGCCTTTCCAGGAAAAAAAGAAACCTAAATACACTTTTCTTAACACAAGTTCCCCAACCAAAAGTGCTAACAAGAAAAAGACTATGAGAGATTACACATTTAAATATAATCTCTCTGGTTTAGGGAACTCAGAAATCACTTAACATAATTTAATTTCCATACCATTGACACACGATCTGGCCTAGATTGGAATTCCTCCTGGATCCATTTACGTCTTAGACAGTTCACAGACTTCCCCCCCATAATACCCGTGCCCACTAGATGGTGCTGTGGTGCCCTGTTCAAACATTTTCACTTACTTGCAGTCTCTGTCTTCCAAATCGAAGTGAGGGTTGAAGTTAATCATAATTCTCTGGTATGGGTCCGGAGCCTGAATCAGCCATTCACATTTTTCACTTGGGTGATAAGAGTGAGGATAACCAGGAGATGTAAGGTACCCGGGGCTTTCAATTTTTATAGTATCGCCACACTTATCTGCAATAAAATTAACATTTTAGTACTAGATGGTTCCCTGTACAACCAGTTAGATATTCTAGCTTTACGTATCAATGACAGGTTATTAAACATTCCATAAGTTTTTAAGGGGAGCTCCAAGAGGTGCCTGCAGGTCCTTCAGGTGGCGCTGATAGCAACATGCCTCCAAAGAAGGCTCTTTGATCTCAGGAAGTTGGTTCAGGAGGACTTAAGGGCTGAAAAGGCTCCATTCCCACCTCCCACAAAGTTCCCTCCCAAGAAAAAGGTCTTCCAGCATTAAAAACATTAAGTCCTCAATGGATGTTAACATGGTCCCCAGGGAGCTTCTGCTAGACTTAATTATACCCCCAGAATGTAATCACATTAAGTAGCAAGTTCTAAGTGAAGGCGACTAAAAGATGCTATTCGACCCCTTGTGTTGCTGTTTGATGATAAGCCTGGTCTGTGTCATTGATCAGTGGGCATTGTCATCCAGGACTTCAACTGGCTTAAAGCCAAACCCTTTCTGTTGTTGTCTTATCTGCCTGTAAATCTAAGTGATTTGAGTTATCTCTGGTCTTTGAGATCCAGAGCATCAGGGAACAAAGTAGATGTGGTGAAGCAGAAATAATTCAGCTCTACTGCTCCGAGGAAAGTTGCTCAGTTTTGGAGACCAGATCAAAGTAACTCGGCTGAAAGAAAAATAAATAGCTACACAGATTAATTCTAATTACCTACATGTTGGAAAAAACTCCCCCACATGGAGGTCTGGGTATCACAGATGGTCATCTATACCCTCACATTTTAGAAAAGGTGAGCTAACTACTTTTGACCTTCCTTTAAAAAAAACACAAAACAATAAAACCCAAACCTGAAGTGATTCACTGAGAGCCAAAGAAACCAGTCTTTGGGCAGCTTTGTTGTTCAGTATGGACCCTCACTGTCACTTTTTATGATGGATTTCATATTAGAGAGTCTCAGCCTGAAAGGCTGCCACATTTATTGATGCTTAATTTTGAGCAATAAAAATTCGGTGCATAAGCTATGTAAGAGGAACAGGTATGAAAGCAGTGAAACATATAAGCCTATCAATCACAAATTTTCAGTAATGGTATATATAGATTTTAATATTGCATCTAATAGATTCCCTGTGGAAAAAGAATGGCATTCTTTGCTCTCAGCATGAATTTATAAATCTACAGAATTTTATTACAGGAAAACCAGGTCAAATGGAAATGAAAGATGAAGTGCACATCAAAAATGCATAAAGCTACATGCATTACAGAAATCATTTCCCATAAATTAAAAGAGAAGACAATATAAATTACTTTGTTTTTCTCAGTTGCTAGATGTTTCTGACTTTGTTTCTTAGACTGTTGGGGGGCGGGGGTAGCCTTATAAGGGTTTCCTCTGCCTTAGCTTTTAGAAGCTTAAGGTTTGCCAAGAAATGGTGTTGTAACTCGAGTTCAGAATCTCAGCTAATGATCATACTGGACTCTGTCATGTTATTCTGCAGAGGCTCTTGCATTATTTTAAATGTGCAGAAAACTTGGAAAGCAACCCCATCTCATTAAGTCTCCTCCAGCTCTGTACAAACATCATGGCAGTGTCTGGCATCTGTTAAGGAGTGAAATAAAACAGCACTGCTTGTAGCCACTCGACAGAGTCACTTCGGAAGACATTTAGGTGGACTCAGTACCACACCAGAGCTCTTTAATCTGTGACTTCTGAGAAAGTGACAGTGTAATAAGATAATGTGGACTCCTAGACTCCCTGGCTCTGTTAAATCTCTCTAACACTTGATTAAGAATGAGCAGTTTCTAATGATTCTGGACCATTAGTCCTAAATAAGGTTAATGAATTAATTTAGCAGACACTGGTACTCGAAGGAGGTGGACATGGCTGGGAAAGGTCTGCTGAGCTAGAGGGATTAACTGGCTTTGGTCACTGTTAAGTATAGCAACATAGGTTTAACCAGTCAAATCACTGATTGCAGCTTAGGGTCTCAGCATTCCCCAGATTTCTGCTAAGAAAACTGGGAAGTATGTGTATTTCTCATGTATGTATATACACACACATACGCACACACACACACATACATATGGAGTTCACAGCCTAAAGTCTGAAAGCTATTGGCATTGGATTTTAAATCCATCCTGTGAGCACCCGCCACCGTGGAAGCAGATGTTGTTACTGTAATTTCTAAAGTCTAACCACTGGAGCTCTTTCAATTGGAGGTGAGTGTTATTTCATTCCCTGCCAGACTAGAGAAGGATGCCATCATCTGAAGTTCATTAATAAATTGAACTCTACATTCACAATTTTATGTGTTTTGCTTCCAAGCATATCCTTTAGAACACTGCTTGGTAGTTGCTTGGGAAATCTATTGCTTCAATCATGAAACCTCTAAAAAGCATATTAGAGAGATTAACGCCCATCATAAAGATGTGATTTAAATTCCTCTCGATATGAACCCCTCCACTTGTGGTCTCTTATTAAAACAATATACCACCGGTAAGTAGCGGATGGGCTCTCTTAATTACTCTGATTGAAATCTAAGCCAGGCTAAAGTAAATATTTGATAATTAGTTAATAATAATTGCTGAAGAATTACTGTAAAGATGTCACCCGCCCCCTTGCTTCCACCTACTTTACAGTGCAAGTCGAACATGCCTACAACCAGATCCCATTTTAAAACACATTATTTACGTTACAGGATACTGCTTCTAACCCAGCACGGTCTTCCATTTACTTAACACTGAGTGGTTTTAAAAGCTAAGTGGAAGCTGCAACTAGGTTAGGGGATTTTCACATATCCTGGTGCCTTACAGCGTGTGTATCAGATTCCTTTATTGACACGATGTAACTTTCATTCATACTCCAGACGGAGCAGAGCTGGTTTGAAAAAGCGGAGGAGGGACTAACACCCGAGCGCAAACCGCTATCTCCTGCGGGCACCCACCAGAGGAATCAGTTCGGGGGAGCTGTCGGAGAATCAGGAAGTGCTCCCGGTAAAGTGTTCATTAACTTTCAACAGCCATCATATTTTTGAAAGGGAGTCTCCTCTAATTGCCTTGGGGAGGAAACATTATTAAGATAATTGGTGCNGTCCTCAGGCTATAGGGAAGATCCACCACCACACTCCCTGAGTGCAAGGCAGAGGCCCTGGATGGACAACACCCAGCTTCAGGAACTCCCATGAAGGGGTTACTGCAGGAAGAAACCCCTTCACTTTTGCCTCCTGAGCCAGACTGGAACAGAGGTCCATCATTTAAGAATAGACTGGGTGGTAAATGTATGGTTTCTTTCATCAAGTGCTCATCAATTTGTCATAAGTAGGTGAGATCCATTGCTCCCAGAAGGCCATTTGAGCTACTAATGTCCTCAAAATATTTTAGGTCGGTGCAAGTGCAGATTGGTATTTCAGAACTGCATCACATCAAGTTGGTGCAGGAGGGCATGGCAACCCACTCCAGTGTTCTTGCTTGGAGAACCCCATGGACAGAGGAGCCTGGAGGGCTACAGTCCATAGGGTCGGACATGCCTGAAGGTACTTAGTACACAGGTACACAAAGTCTAGTCAAGTTTTTTAAAGCATACACATCAGCTTATTTCAGAAAAGCAACCACCAAACATAGTTTTAGTAGGAGCTAACCTACATTTGAAATGTAAGAATGAAAGACATGAAATAGAAAAGCTTAAAAATTGAAATTTAGATTAAGTGCCCACTATTTAAAATAATTACATTAAAAATGGCATGGTTGTTAAATGACTCTGTCATTCAAGGGATGCCCTTTTGGACCTCATGTAGAGCTGTCTCCATTTGGATTAACAGAGGAAAGAAGAAAATAAACTAATGAACATTTCCCTTCTGATCCTTCATTTGGGGCCTTTTAAAAACCTTGAAAATTCTTCAAATATTGGAGAAAAGACTACTATCAAAGTTTTAAAACAGAGTTACAATATAAAGTGTCTAATACAGTGTGTACAAATGCAGGAAGACAATGCTAAAGTTTGAATCATGTGAGTAGACTCAAAGCATTTGTTGGTGTCAGATATTAGGGCTAGAATTTGAAAACTATTTTTTGTCTGAAAAGATAATCTTAGATCATTCTGCCTTCACTGATTACTTTTCACTGATTATTTTTACTTTAAAAATTAAATAATAATAATCCATATAAATACTCATCAAATCAATTAAGACATCATTAGAGAGAACATAGTCAACTTTTCAGAAGAACTACTTTTAAGTAGAACAATCTATAAAGCATTATTTGAACATCAAATAAGGGAAAGCTATCTCTTAAAAGTTTATCATAGTGAACTAATTTAGTGAAGAATTTAAAAAATTAGTAAAACCTAAATTAAAACTATCAACTAAAGGTAAAAAATAATTCTAGAGAATTTTGAAAATTAGTAAAAAATAATTTAAAAACTATCAACCAAAGGTCAGAAAAACCCTCCAGAAAACATCTCACAGTTAAGAACTATAAAATTTATCCTAACAATATTATTTCATTTTGTATTTTTAGTAGATGGCTCTAGCTATTTACATGAGAATGATGCAGTTGTAAATGGAATTATTTTCTTAATTTCTCTTTCTGATATTTATTACTAGTGTACACAAACACAACAGATTTTTATGTATTGATTTTGTAGTTTACAACTTAATTCTGAAGCTGAAACTCCAATATTTTGGTGACCTGATGTGAAAAACTGACTCACTTGAAAAGACCCTGATGCTGGGAAAGAGTGAAGGCTGGAGGAGAAGGGGACAACAGAGGATGAGATGGTTGGATGGTATCACCAACTCAATGGACAAGTTTGAGTAAACTCTGGGAGTTGGTGATGGACAGGGAGGCCTGGCGTGCCGCAGTCCATGGGGTCGCAAAGAATCGGACATGACTGAACTAAACTGAACAGTTTTTTTGATGGAGTCCTTAGGGTTTTCTATCATATCATCTGCAGATAGTGACAGTTTTACTTCTTTTCTGTTTGGATGTCTTTTATTTGTTTATTTTTCCTTGCCTAATTGTTCTGACTAGGCCTTGCAATATGATGTTGAATAAAAGTGGAAAGGGTGGGCATCCTTGTCTTGTTCCTGATCCTACAGGAAAATCTTTCAGCTTTTCCCTGTTAAGTATGATCTTAACACTAGATTTGTGATATATGGCTTTGTTATATTGAGGTATGTACCCTCCATACCCAATTTGTTGCGTGTTTATATACCATAAATGGATGTTGAATTTTTGTCAAATGCTTTTTCTGAATCTATTGAAATTATCATATACTTTTTATCCTTCATTTTGTTAATGTAGTGTATCACACCGACTAATTTGCAGATATTGAACCATCCTTGAATCCCAAGTAAATCCCATGGTGTATGTTCTTTTAATGTACTGTTGACTTCAGTTTTAATGATATTTTGTTGAGAATTTTTGTATCTGTGCTCATCGAGGATATTGGCCTGTAATTTTCTCTTCCTGTGGCATCTTTGTCTGGTTTGGGTTTTGAACATTGTTAAACGTTTTGCTGATAGGTCAATTCTAGTGTTGGGGGACAATGTTGAAAATAAGTCCCAGGAAAGATAATAAGGGTATAAATTGCCTGACAAGGCAGGAGGGGATATAATCTGGATTTCAGAAAGACCATTTACTCTAGGATGAATGAGGGACAGCTCCTTTGTTATAACTGTAGGGAAAGAGGATCTGATGAATATAATTGCTAGCAGGTTTATCATTCTGTGGAATAAGTGGACAGTATTTTCTTTTACATTATCTCCTGTCTGCTCTACCAAGAGACAGAGGAGTACTTAAAGTTTACAAAGAACAGTGAAATTGGAGTGAAGACTATTGCTGTGGTTTTGATAATTTTTGATTAAAATAGTTTGAGAATTTGAGCTAGGAAAACACTTTCCTAGAAAAATTGGCTAGGCTTTCATAAAATTCACAAAAATATGCTAACTCCTACTGAAATAATAATAGCATATGAAAGGTATTATTTCAACTTTAGTGATTCATAGTAGGTGCTCAATAAATGCTTTAAGAAATGGGAGTTTTTCTAAGCGTTATTTATAACAAATTAAAGACTGTCTATTGATGTATAGGAGGTATTACTCCAAATATCTTTTTTCAGTTATGTCTGTCCCCTATTCATGCTCATCTTTGGGCTTTAATCTTCTAGAGATGGCCAAAGAAGGTTTTAGAATTTGTGTTTTACACCCTATACCAGACATCCACAGACTGACTTATTCAGACAATTAATGTGAAATACAACCAAAATATTTCTTTAGTTTTGTCAGTGTCAGCAAAGTCACCATCAGTGTTACATAAGTTTTTCACGGATATTTATGTGCTGCTTTTGCTTGCTTTGAATTGTTACGTAATTTCTGCCTTGGGCTTCCCTGGTAGCTCAGCTGGTAAAGTATCCACCTGCAGTACAGGAGACCCGGTTCGATTCCTGGGTTGGGAAGATCTGCTGGAGAAGGGATCGGCTACCCACTCTAGTACTCTGGCCTGGAGAATTCCATGGACTGTATAGTTTATGCGGTCAGAGTCAGACATGACTGAGTGACTTCACTCACATTTCCTGCCTTGATAGTTCGGACAAACATATTGCATAGACTGTCTGTCAATGGGCATCTTTCTTCAGTGCGTTATGTTAAACCATCAGATTGTTAGTGCTTTGCCTCCTATGTAGAAGGTGATGCATTAATACTTGGTGATTTTCAGCTACAAAATTCACTGCCTGGATAGATTTGCCCTAATGCCGTACAAAGCCTGTATGAGGTGAGAAAGCCATGCAGAACAAGGCAGGTTTTCTTAAGTTTTATATTTTAAAAAATTTTCAGCCAATTAGTACAGCAATTTACCTTTTGCAGGCATACTTTCCTCCTACTCGAATGCTGTAAACACCCCAGGAGGGACAATAAATAGCAGTGTAGACAGGAAGGACAAAATATTTGTTAAGAGACACTCCTGCACTTTCTCTTCTTGATTTTTTTCAAGTTTTAGTTGTAGGAACTGGAAATAATAGAACCATAAAAGTTTAGACAACGTTATAAAGTGACAGGGGATAAGAAAATATATGTATAAGTTTGCCTTTTGAAATATAAGGCAAAAAAGTAAGTGGCCTTAGGTCTGTCTAATTATATTGCATATATGTGCATTACCAGAGTTCAGAATGGACCTGGGTCTTACCAGCCTCTAAAGGCACTGCTTCTTTCTCTCATACCATGGATGGAAAAACCAGAATAGGTGGTGTGTTCAAATTTAACAAGATTATGCAGCAATTCTGTGATGGAATAAAAATATGAGAAATTGATGTTGAACTTAGATTTTATCTTACAGAAGTTGGAAGTAAGGCTTTATAGTAAAATAATTAACACAGTTGGTTCATTCTTTTGAAAATTCAGTGTATATTCAATAGCTTGTGTTTTATGATATCAAATGTCTTCTTAAATTCGTCCTGTGCTATTGTCTCTAGTCAGGTGTACAAAGGCACAGTGTACCTTTTTCAAACCTCTTTGTGATTTTAGAGCCTTTGGGATTATATTTAAGGATAAACTGGATGTTTTAAGCAGTACTCAAATTTTAGCTCATACTCAAATTGACTCAAACATACTCAGATTTAATGTTGTCTGCCAAAGCAGACTCCTGTCTCATTGATTTTTAAGGTTCTTTGGGCTTTGGTTTGAAAATGTCTGCCTTGGGTTTTCACATAGTTATCTATCCTAGACAGACCAACTTTGTTATCTGTGAAGCTGATGTTAGTCTTGATCATGTCAAATGAATGTCTTTTATTATGTAGATATAAGATCACAACTTTTCCTGTTATATATAAGAGAAACTTTCTTGTCAATTACAGGATGTATGACTGTGTGGTACTCAGGGTTGTCCGTTGCACAGCCAGAAACAAACCTGGATTAATAAAACAAATGCGATTTTTAATTGTCATATCTGGGAAGTGAAGGAGTGGACCTGGCTTCAGGAAGAGGTGGAGCCAAAGGTTCAGTTGGTGCCAGTCAGCAGGACATTTTCTGTGTTTCATCTGAGTTGCCTTCCTTCTCAGGTGAGAGCTTTCCAGGCAGAGTTATCAGGCGGTCATGATTGTTCCAGACTTAAGTGAGCCCCCAGGTTGTGATCACAGAGGAAGGATGTGGGGGCAGGTGCTTTCTGCCCTAGAAGATGTAATTATCTTTAATAAAATTCTGGTTGGCTCCACTTAGATGATATGCCCAAGGGAAATGGATTACTCTTGTTAACTGGCCTGGTTCACTTGCCCACCCTACTTGTGGCCACGAGGCCATGTGCTAGACAAAATGCAGAGAGGAATTCTAGAGAAAAAGAGGGTCTCTGGATTCTTTGAAAAAAGGGGAAGGAATGCTAGCCTATAGAAGTCAACTGTTGTCTGCTCTTCAGAAGACTCTTCTCTTTGTTACTTAGTTGTCTTGAGTGAGAGTGTATGAAAACTTGTAGTTCTTTGTTTTGATTAGGGTTGATGCTACTGTGTTGTGTTTTGCTTTGTTTTTAATTTTTCACCTAAATATACACTCATAGCAGATAGCATGAATCCATAGATTTTATTACACAGTCCGAAGGTAGTGCTTCATTCAGGGTTGACTGTCAGTAAAAATTATAAAGCAGGTGAAGGAGTTCATCTTTAACTCCATCTTCTTTTTGAAGTTCCTGTATTTTATTGTCTCTTCCCTGTTCCCTCACAAAGACCTTGAAAGAAATAGATCATGTTAAGAGCACAATGCATAACCCACAGAATGGTGAGATTTCAGGGAAGATTTTAGAAGCAAGGAAACTTCCAGAATACACTCATAGGATATTAAATTATTAAATAAGGCGCCGTGCAAGCTGGTGTCAGTGTATACCGCTGAGGTTCAGAAATTCTAAGTTGCCATTTGGGGGAAATGAGGGCATATTTATGGTGAAGAGATTGCCATGAAGACACAGCCTAAGACGTACTGACAAAATAATGTTTTCTTCAACAAATGAAAAGTTTTTACAGTAACATGATTCAGTTCAGTTCAGTCACTCAGTTGTGTCCGACTCTTTGCGACCCCATGAATTGGAGTACACCAGGCCTCTCTGTCCATCACCAACTCCCAGAGTTCACACAAACTCACGTCCATGGAGTCGGTGATGCCATCTAGCCATCTCATCCTCTGTCGTCTCCTTCTCCTCCTGCCCCCAATCCCTCCCAGCATCAGAGTCTTTTCCAGTGAGTCAACTCTTCGCATGAAGTGGCCAAAGTACTGGAGTTTCAGTTTTAGCATCATTCCTTCCAAAGAACACCCAGGACTGATCTCCTTTAGAATGGACTGGTTGGATCTCCTTGCAGTCCAAGGGACTCTCAAGAGTCTTCTCCAGTACCACAGTTCAAAAGCATCAGTTCTTTGGTGTTCAGCTTTCTTCACAGTCCAACTCTAACATGATCGGTGGACTTTAAATATAAATTTTTCAGTAAACAGCAGTTGCAGCATAAAAGGAAAGGCTTGGGACTGTATATTTTTCTTGTGTGATGTTTTCTTGATGTATGTTAAGCTCCACTGAAAACGAAGAAATAGAGAATTTGAACAGATCAATTACCAATAATGAATCCATAATAAAAGAAAAACCCCCAGCAAACAAAAGTCCAGGACCAGATGGCTTCACAGATGAATTCTATCAGACATTTATGGAAGAGTGTACATTGGTCCTTCTCAAACTACCCCCCAAATTGCATTCATTCTACAAGGCCAGCATCACCCTGTTACTAAAATCAGATGAAGTTACCACAAAATAAGAAAATGACAGATCAGGATCACTGATGACCACAGATGTAAAAATTCTCAACAAAACGTTACCTAACTGAATCCAACAATACATCCAAAGAATCATGCGCCATGATCAAGTGCGATTTATCCAGGGGACGCAAGTATTTTTCAACATCTGCAAATTGATCACTGTTATACACCAAACAGTAACAAAATGAAGCATCAAAGCCTGGTGATTGGGGAATTCCTTGGCAGTTTCGTGGTTGGGAGTCTGCACTTTCACTGCAGAGGACACCTTTTGGATCCCTGCTTAAGAAACTGCTGCTGCTACTGCTAAGTCGCTTCTGTCGTGTCCGACTTTGTGCAACCCCATAGATGGCAGCCCACCAGGCACCCCTGTCCCTGGGATTCTCCAGGCAAGAACACTGGAGTGGGTTGCCATTTCCTTCTCCAATGCGTGAAAGTGAAAAGTGAAAGTGAAGTCGCTCTGTCGTGTCCAACTCTTAGCGACCCCATGGACTAAGTTCCTACAAATTTGGGGTCATGGCCAAAATAAAACCAAAACCAAACCAAAACAAAACACCAGGGTACTATATTAGATATATTGGAAACAAGCCTCTGTAGTACCAGGTTGTTTTCTTTCCCAAAATGTTACCCTTTAAAACTTCTTAAAAGATAACAGATTTAAATGGGATGAGAACAATGGCGGGGACAGCCTCACCTACGAGAACACCCGACAGGAAACACAACTTAGTTTAAGAGATTAGGAGTACAGTCCCAGCTCCACCATGACCTTGCAATTCTGAACACACTGTTTCATCCTGCTAGGTTGCTAAGGTTTACATCTGTAAAAGACAGAAACTGAATTAACTCATCTTTTAGGACTTTGTTGTTGTTTAGTTGCTAAGTCATGTCCGACTCTTTACAATCCCATGGACTGTAGCCCTCTAGACACTTCTGTCCATGGGATTTCCCAGGCAAGAATACTGGAGTGGGTTGACATTTGCTTCTCCAGGCAATCTTCCCGACCCAGGGATCGAACTCATGTCTTCTGCATTGGCAGGTGTTGCGAAACTGCGTGATTCTACTGTCTTGTGGTCAGTTTTTTAAAAGATGTTAGAGCGGACAGGTCATCATCCAAGGTCACATGAGACCTTGAATGTGGGGGAGGGCTGTACCAGGACGTAACAGGAGTAACTCACATCTACAGGGCTTTGCCCGTATGATATTTGAAACCTTCTCAGTATAGTTTCTTTCTGAATTGTTTGTGTTCCTAACATGGACAGTGACATGGAGAGCCTGTTCTATGTCTATCTGTCTATACTGTCAGCTGGCATGAGAAATCTGATAATAAAATACTATCAGAGGCTTGGCAGGAGATGATCAAAACCATGAGGAAGTCAAGCAAAGAAACTAAAGAACACATAGATCCAGATATCCCTCATCAAAATTTCTCTGCCTGATCTCCCATAAGTATAGGACAAGTCAAGAGTTCTCTTCAGCAGGGATCAGGAGTGCTTATTTCATGAAGGATATTTGTGTGTGAACTAAATATAAAAATTAAGAAAAAGATTTATTGAGAAAATACAGGTTAAAGCCTGGCATTTCTTCTTTAGCTTTCTCTGATCATGTGCTGTTTTGCTGCTGGAAAGTGTCTGCCCTTCTAGACACCCTGGTCAGTGGAAACAGGTATCTTTCCTTGCAGCACACGGACTCTCTGGTTGTGGAGCTCAGGCTTAGTTGCCCTGGGGCATGTGGGATCTTGGTTCCCTGACCAGGGATGGAACTCACATCCCCTGCATTGCAAGGCAGATTCTTAACAACTGGACCACAGGGAAGTTCCTCAAATTGAGTTTCTGCTCTCTATTTCCAGTTCCAATCAGGAGTAGTAATGGAACTTCCCTAGTGCCAGGTCAAGCTGAAGACAAATGATAACACATTTTGGTTGTAGGTCTCCTTTTATATTGCCTTCAACTTCGTATTTTTCAGACCAACCTTGAGCTTAATTATGTATTTGCTTTTAAGGTTGAAAACTCTGCCAACCACATACTATGCTTTTGACCAAGAAGGTTTCTGGGCCAACTTGGGAGTCTTCATAGAGATCTTGGGTGGGCTCCTACTGGCTAGCTAGCTGCAGCAAATATTTTCAGTATCATGAAATCCAGGATGTCGGGTCTGTTGCTAACATGAAAATATTCCTCAGTAATATGTTGGCCCAAAAAGCATGAGGGAATCAGAGAGGAACTCCTCCATCCGTCTAATAAAGCCTGCCTTGGCTGTGGTTTTAATAACCATATCCCTTCATAAAAGCTGTCCTTGGAAAACAATATAAATACAATAAAGTTTTATAAAAGCCCCAGAAGATTCCACCTGTTCCCTTGAGGCTGTAATGCCGATCCTGACTTTAAAATCCTCTGTCTTATTCCTTCTGAGTTTTCCCATTTTATGCTCGCTGGGAGTTTCTCTGTAAAATCAGCCTGTGGGTAATGAGGAAATCATTACTTTAATTGAAGGTCACACCTACAAAGATCCAGGTGGATGTACTCTGGCTGATGGAAAAATCCCTCAGAGTGGTATCCTGCTGTCCTGAAAGAGCGGTCCAGTTGCAATTTGTCAGAAGTGGGGTGGCCCTGATTGGAATCTAGGACATTGTCTTCTTAATCTCACAATTGAGTAATTTCCATTCCTGATGACTCCCTTCATTTGAAGGGGGAAAAGAAGAGCCCCCAAGGACTTCATAATTAAACACAAATGCCTTCATAATTTTAAATCACACCTGAAGGACTCCACACCCTGTTGGTGTTGTCCTTGTTCCTTCTACACAACTGTGGCCTTTCGGTTCTGCCTAGATTAGTGCCATGCCCTTGTTATTTTCCTGTTTCTTCCATCGCCTTTCTTTTAAAAGAGGAACCAAGAGAGTGATATTTTGGTGTTTGCTTGCGTGCTTTTCTCTTTGGTTATTGTTAACATCTAGGGTTGACGCACTTCTTAGCCTAAAGCAGGGAGGACATTCTAAACTCAAAGCCACTGTACTTTCAACAACTTGATTTCCTAAACTATTGGAGGATTCTGGGATCTTTTAGACTGCAGCATAAGCATTTTATAGGCATTCCCATGACAGAATTATTAGCTAACAGTTTCACCTAAAACCCCTTCGTAATTTTCTTCTTCTCTTTTTTTTTTTGTCCAATTGGCTTTCTCTTTCTATGACTACAACTATTAAATATATATTCTCAATATCTCAGTTCCTCTTCTTTCCCTGGTGGAATATTTTCAATTCTGTAATTTCAGCTCCTGCTGCTTATCTTTGGGTCATTATTATTATTATGTGTGGTCCCTAGCCTAGATATGGGTTATGCTCTAGATATCTGTTTCAAAATTAGTTGGTTGGAGTCCTACATGGTTCCCTGTGGAAACAATGTCATAGAAGATAAACTACAGGCCAGTCCACCAAGACATTTTAAACTCACACATAGCTGAACTTCCATTCTTGGTGGCTCTGAGCCATGGAGCCCTTAATAACATAAGGCCTGGTTATTTTTAAGAGTGTTCAGGGCACTAAGTCAATAGGGTACTAATACGGATAGGCAAGCAAGAGCTAACAGGGCTCCTCTCTTGGGATTGCAAGTGGAATTTCTTGGTAGTAGGCTTTTAATGGGCTTCCCAGGTGGCTCGGTGGGTAAAGAATCTGCCTGCAAGGCAAGAGATGCAAGTTCGATCCCTGGGTTGGGAAGATCTTCTGGAGGAGAGCATGGCAATCCACTCCAATATTTTTGCCTGGAGAATCCCATGGACAGAACAGCCTAGCGGGCTACAGTCCATGGGGTCGCAAAGAGTTAGACATGACGAAGTGACTGAGTGTGCACAGGCTTCTAATGCTGTGGTTGTTTGGGCTCCTAATTGGATTCAAAGCTCTAGGAAGGAGTGCCCTCACAACTGAGGACCTCAGCTTAAAGAAGAGGGTCAGAAGGAATGGGTGTTCTCAGTGAGGTCAGAGACGGCTTCATCACCTGGTGGAGCAGCAGGTGAGCAGATTGTGTCTACTGGTAAATAGCTTATTTGGAAGTTAGGGACTATCTTAGTCAACGTGGTTTTATCTTTAAAATCAACCATATTCATGACATTAAGTCCTCTAATACAAACAGGTTCTGTTCCAAGGACACATTTGTAAGTCCAATTTGTTTTTAAATCCAACAAAGTTAGCCCTGGTACCCATCTAGCAAAATCAACTACATAACACTGTGCTGGAATAGATTTATACTTTTCACACAAATAATATGTAAAAAAACCAACAAACACAAGCCATAAAGAGAACATTTTAAATCTTACAGTGCAGTGCCTTGAAAAATATGGTACACTGAAAAATGGGGTACAGCAGCTGGCATTACAGGGGCTGGTATCCAGTGAACAGGCAAGAAGAGTTACTGACTGTGGAAGGGAGAGGCGGCAGAAGATGGTAGAGCTGAAGGATCAGCAGCAATAGGAGATGGAGGGCAGACTGCGATTTCATTCACACCTGACGTTGATGGCCCAGGTTCTGGTTCCTTGCCGGATTCAATTCTATCTACTCTCTTGAAAAATGGATCCAGTGATGTCTGGATGTGTATATCTGCTCATTTGCTCAGTTATGTCCAAGTCTTTGTGACCCCATGGACTGTAGGCCTCCAGGCTCCTCTGTACATGGGATCTTTCAGGTAAGAATACTGGAGTGGTTTGCCATTTGCAGTGGGATCTTCCTGACCCAAGGATTGAACCCTCCTCTCTTGTGGCTCCTGCATCGGCAGGCAGAGTCTTTACCACTGAGCCACCTAGGAAAGCCCCACGTCTGGGTAGTAGCTCTTTCTTTCTTGTCATAGATGACTCCAGAGCACTGGATTGCATTCTGAACAGCTGTTGCAACCTTCGTGTACTGACCTATGTTCAGGTCCTGTGTCTCAAAAACTAACAGTCTCTCCTCAAATAAAGAAAATCCTTTGCCGTTTCCTGTGTCATGAATCTCTTCCATTCTTCAGTTACTTCTTCCTTTTGTCTTTCTTTGTCCCTTCTCTGGGCCTCCAATTCCAGCAGGTCTTCAATGCATGTCTGCATCTTTGAAAGTGTGCACCTTGAAGGTTCATATATAAGGAACTTACTATATAATAGGATCAGTTGATGCTTTCAAGGATTTGAGGGACTCTTATCTTAAAGCAAGGCCATCTAATTATCTTTGCTTGACTCATGCCTGTGTGTTTTTGCTATTCAGTGAAAATGGTTATATACGATGCACTATTTTTAAATTTTCAAGAGTAGATTTGGAGTATTCTTATCATTATCCTTTATTCTTCCTTTCATGACTCAATAATATTTTTTGCACTTTCATTTAGCTTTTAAAAAATAGAATGATGTATCCAAGGATAGAGTCAATTACAGAGTGACTCTGGTAGCTTTTGCTTCAGAATTGCTGTACTGTGCTATTTTTAATATCAAATTGCCATTGTTTGGAGGCAAAAAGATGACTTCAAAATGGCTTCAACAATCTAGAGTGGCATTTAAGAAATATTATCCTCAATCCTGTTACAAGTTTTCAGATGTATTCTTATGACTGAAGATTGTTTTGTAAAAGCTTTAGACTGCTCTTCTTCTCATTAATCTTGTAGTCTAGAAATATTTAGACAGCTTGCTCTTACATCTGACATATCCTTAAGGCTATCAGAAAGACTAGCTCCTTTTCCCAACACCAGTTTGCTATTTCTTATATATCCAGGGTGGAGTTTAGAAAACCTGGGTGACATGATCAATAAGCCATTTTGAGACTTGCTCAAAACTCCATTTTATGTTAAAAAAAATTTTTTTTAAAAAAACAATCTTTAAAAATCAGAAACCCTGGCATAGCTCTCTCCAACTGTGCCACAGAAGGCCACAAGGATGTTGGTGCTTTTTCCTGTCTATTTTTGTCCCCTACCATAGCATAGCCCTGGAAGGGAGCTTTAGAAGTCATCTATCTGTGCCTTTGCTTTCCTGCTAAACATCACAGGGAAGAGATAACCGAGCCTGATCTGAAAGGCGAGGTGGTGGAAAGCATTTCAAAATTAACTGACAAATATTTGTGCTTACTATGTTAATAGAACAATATGGAGAGAAGAACATGGTGCTAGCCGTACCCCACAGGACCTTGCATTTCACTTGGGGAGAATAGACACGTTTATGTCCATAAAACTGCCATCAAGAGCCTCTTGACTTTGGTGTAGATCTTGAAGATCTGACTTACTGATCACTGCAAATATCTCCTCTTGACTTCCCTGCCTTTGATCCTATCAGTTCATCACTGGGAAAGTCCAATTTCTAACAAATTTCATCCACGTCCAAATTCTAAAGCCTTTAATTTATGATAGAGGTTTAATGACTAGTTTAGAAATGGTCGACTGGGAGACAAAATTTGGCTTTGCCATTTATTAACCATGTGGCCTTGGCAATATTACTTTATGCTTTTGCCTTTTGATTTTATGTCTGTAAAATGGGGGAAAGATAGGCTTGAGAGATTTTCATGTTGATTTTTCAGAATAGTATCTGATATGGGTAAGTGCCCATCATATGAAATGGTATTTGTTCAAAAGTCATTCAGATGTTTCATTGTACCTTTAATGCCTCATGTCATCTTCCTTCTTCCTGCTTGTTTCCAGATGAAACTTTTCATTTGTGTGATTAATGGTGTAATGATTCAACTGTTGATCACAGAATACAGTTACATAGCTGACTCAGTCTTTCTTGCTGATTATTAACATCACTCTTACTCCAAATAAGTATGAATAGAAAAGGAAGGGTCAATTACTATTTTCTAAATACTCTCTTTGTAACATTGCATCCCAATTCTGCAAAAGAACTGTAGCAAAAAAGGTGATCAAAACATAAGACTTTCCCTCAAAGATTTTACTTTCCAGTAAGAAAGGCAGACATATAAATAACTTTATTACTCTCTCATTCTTAAGTCTGAAGAGCCAACCATGGGTCAACAAGCATTGGATTTACAGCACAAAAGTAAAACACCAGAAAAGAAAACCGACCCCAAAGGAAAGAGAAATAATTCAGGGAGGGAAAAAGAACTTAAAAAAGTACTCAGAAATCATGACTAGTATTCTCAGAGGGTTTTGAGAAGATGGAGCAATATTCATGAGAGGAGAACATGAGGTGAGTTGTCCAAGTCANAATAATATTGTCTCCCTCCTCAATCCACTTCCCCCAACTTTTCTTTTTAGACTCTTCATCTTGGTTATATCATCCATCAAGATACCAAAGCTTGGAGCTTGGAAGTCTCTGTGGCTCTTGGAGGTCATCCCAGCTCTGGTGTTCCATTCTACCCTGTTATACCACTCTCAAAAATATCAAATCTGCTTGAACACCTTTTATGGTCTCTTGTATGTACAGGATAAAATTCACACTCATAGTAGGATAAATATATTCCTTTATAACTTGGTCTCATATTCTTTCTGGAATCATATTCTGCTGGTTGACCCTAATCACCCTCTTGCTTTAAGAAATCCTACTTTGATGTGATTTGCTCATCTATCTACCTCCTCCTTCTTCAAAGCTGACATAAAGTATCAGCTCTCTTATGAAGTCTTCCCAAAACCACTGGCTCCAATACCCTACCTTCTGTGTTCTTGGTATTTTGTTAATTCTCCTTATGTGGTGTCTTCTGGTTACTGATGTGGTCTTCACCTCCTTTCTTAGACTATAGGCTCCTCAAGAAGAGGGATTCTTTTGTATTCATCTTTTTCCCAGGGCCTCACGATGGGCCATATAAAATTCTGCTAAATTGAATAGAGAAATAACACAAAGGTTGACATGGGGGATATTTTCTTTCTGATGTTAGCATCCTAATTATTAGAAGCCGTGGGAGGCCCGGGAGGAGGACTAACTCGTGATGAGCATCTATTTTGTGCCTGCGCTACGCAATGTGGTTTCCATCTTTGCTCATTTGATCCTCGCAGGGATGTGATAAAATTAGTATTACAATCCCCACTTACATACAAGGAAAATGAAGTTCAGAGAGTTTGAGTCACCGGCAGACTCTAATTTTTAGATTTCAGGTCTTGGAAGTCAGTAAAAACTAGGACAAGGACTCAAATTAACTCAAGTTCCCCTAAAGCCATAGACACATTAAATGACTCAGAAGAAGGCAAAGTGGTTTGAGTTCTAGGGGAAAAGCTATATAAATATGATAATGACATTTTCTTTTTCCAAACCCTTTCAATGGCATTGTTTTTGCAGACAAACGCAGTAAATTCCAATTCTGCAGCCTAGTGTTAGGAGCCCAGAAACTGGGTAGTGACAATCATTTCCACTCTTCACTGCCATGAACTCTCCCTACACACTCTGTCCTGTGGGAATGAGGTCCATGGATTATGCATTCTTTAGCCTTCCAACTTTTGTTCATTCTTCCTCTCACTCTTCTTTCCACCTGGAATGTACTTTGTCAGAAAGACACTCACAAGGCTAATGAGCTTACTTAGCCTTATCCTAATTAAATATATGACTTTCCTCAGCTTTTGGAATAAAAAAGTTCTTAATGGGCTACCATTGCACACTCTGTGGCAATTCAGGAATGTCCTGTAAGAAAAAAAAAAAATCCCTCAAAAAGAGAACAGATCTACTTTAGTAATGACAAAAGAGACTACAAAAGTTGGCGCTCCATCAACATGATGGGAGATTGCCAGAAAGGACATAGAAAGTTGGTTTTTTTTTAATTTATTTTTTCATTGGAAGATAATTGCTTCCTAATGTTGTGTTAGTTTCTACTGTACAATGACGTGGATCAGCTATATGTATACATATATCCCCTCCCTCTTGAGCATCCCTCCCAACCCCTGCATCCTACCCACCTAGGTCACCACAGAGCTGAGCGCCCTGTGCTATGCTGCTTTTTTTGGTTGTTATTTTTTAATAACAGCTTTCCCTCAGCTTATTTTTTCACATACCCCATGCCCAGTACAGTTATCTATAGCCCTGGCCTTGGCAGAAGATCAGGATGGCCTCATTTATCTGCCTGCTGGATTTGGTCCAGAATTAGCCAAACTTTGTTTCATTCTCCAGTTTTCAGTCAATCTCTGGTCCAGCATGTATAGTACAATAATTACACAGTTACACAATGGAGCGTAATGCATATTTCCTAGCACTTTCAACTCTGTTTTCTGATTATGATTCACCAACTCAGGGAAGGGGGTGGGAGGCCCGTGTCTCCAAAGAGGATTGAAGCACAGCTGTGGGGTGGATCCCCCCATAAATCTGACCTCAGAACTGGTATACTTGGGATAAATTCCCCACAACCTTCCCCAACCCCACCAAAGTGAGTCTACTTTTGTTCACATATTTTTGTAGGAGGTTAAGTTTTTCATGTGTAAAATTTTACCCTAGATGATCAATGGGGTAAACTTGTGTAACATTCAGAGAAACAGAACATCATTGTTACCCTGCTGCTTGAGCATTATGGCTGTCTTCTTCAAAGAGTGTATTACATCTCCTAGAGAAAAAAGAGAAAAATTCAAAGAACTTGAAACACAGAGGATTGTTATGTTTACAATCTCTTATTTGAAATCGCAAACCAAACAGCTCTGATGCCTTTGTTTACTTATTTATTTATTTATTGCTACTCATCTGGAGGCCAAAACTGACCAACTTGGACAACTCACCTGATTTGACTTGTTGCCAGGCTCTTAATGATCTTCATTTGTCCTACTTCATGTGACTATTCACCATTTTGCTACATAAATATTACTGTGTTTGATTCCAGGGCACCACTGTATGGACCCCATCGGGGTGTGACATGTGTATCACATTAGCTTTGTAAAATTTGAAAAACTAAATAGTGAATGCATCTGGCCAAAGGGGCTTTGAATTAATTACTGATTAAGACCTGAACTGCAAGAGGAACTGTCTTGATTTTGAACACCTCTTTTTTGAGACACTATAACCTATCCCTCTGGTAAATCACACCAGCGATTCTTCAGTGGTATCAGCATCTCAAATCCACTGACCTCCCTTCCGTCCTTGTTTCAACCACCCATCCACANAAGGGGCTTTGAATTAATTACTGATTAAGACCTGAACTGCAAGAGGAACTGTCTTGATTTTGAACACCTCTTTTTTGAGACACTATAACCTATCCCTCTGGTAAATCACACCAGCGATTCTTCAGTGGTATCAGCATCTCAAATCCACTGACCTCCCTTCCGTCCTTGTTTCAACCACCCATCCACACCTTTCCTCTGCTTGCAATTTCTCCTCCTACATCCTTACATATCAGGTTCTTCTTTATCACTCAGGCTTCAATTTAAAAGTCACCCTCCAGTTCCTCTCTGTCACATCCTTCTATGTGACAGAAATCCTAGTCCTTGTTGGCCCTTTAGCCTTCATATCTAGTTAATCAATGAGTTTTATTTTCTCTCTGCCATCTGGTAAAGCCCGTTCATTTCTGTCCTTTTCCACTGCCATCACCCTCATATAAGCCACCGTCTGCTCTTGCCAGGGCTATAGCAGTAGTCCACCAGCCATTTTCCACGTTTGTACTTGTTCCTTTACAATCTGTGCATATCCAATCACACAGCTGCCTTACATAGACACTTCAGTGGTTTCCCATTGCTCTTAGGATGCCTTTCAGAATTAACAAGATCTCTTAAGTCCCTGAATGATCTGGCTTCAGCCTTTCTCTTCAGGTGCACCTTTCCATACTTAAACATTCTTTAGTTCCTTGACCATTTCATACCCTTTCGAATTAAGCACATGCCCTTTCCTGACATGTGATACCACTTTACTTTTTCCCTTTTGCCTTCTTAACTTCTGTTCATCCTTCAAGTCTTAGCTTAGAAGCCATTTTCTCAGGGTCAGTTTCCCTGATCACCCCTCAAGACTGGATTTACTCCACCCGCCATATAACACATAACATCCAGTACTTCCCGTTTGCAGTACATATTAAAATTATATTTAATCATTTATCTTTATTGCCATCTCCCTTGCTAGAATATGTTTCATCAGCCAAAGTGTCATGAGCTCTGAGGCCAAATGGCCTGGGTTCTAAATCCTGGCTCCTTTTCTTCCCGGCTGTGTGACCTTGAGCAGATTACTTAGACTTTCTCAAAGTTAAAGTAATTACAGCAGCATCCATATAGACTTGTTCTGAGGCTTAAATGAGTTAATAAACAGAAAACCCCGAGTGTCGTGTCTGGCAGATAATAAGCACTCAATAAATCATTATGATTGTCATCACTGTTATGAGGGCCGCCTCATTCATCATGGCACATCCAATAAGTATTTGTTGAATAAGCAAATAATATTTTCATGAGTCAATTAAACTTAGAAATAACCTTATTAAATGTCTAAATGTGCGCTAGGCTCGTTAGGGGATATAGAGATTAATGAGACATAGTTTTCACAATCAAGGAGTCTCAGCGCTTGAGAGTGAGGTACGTGAATGGGGTGCCCTCGGAGAGAAGAGCTTCAGCTCTTACATGTTGGAGTCCTGGGCATCATCCCCAAGCCTCGTGCCTACTTTGTGCTCCATGTGTGTGCTGAGTGGGCAACCACCTCGTTGTCTCACAGAGGCAAATACAGGAGCTGAGGGAGAGCTGGAGAAAGCTGACCTGAGGAAATGGCAGAAAATTCTGCCTTGATGGGTAGGGTTTTAACAGGGAGAGCTCAGAGGGTAGGCTGGGGAGTGCAAGGAGGTGGGGGAGGCATTCCAGGAAAGAAAATTAAAGGCATAGGGCTGGGGAAGCCAATGGACACAAACAGTCCAGACCCATGCGACGATGGTTCTCCCATGAGGTCCTTGTTCTGGGACGAGTTGCACCAGTATCACCGGAGAACTTGTTAGAGACGCAAGTTCTGAGACCGCCTAGATTGACTGAATCAGAAAAACCTGGGCGCAGGGGAGATACCCAATCTGCATTGTCATGACTCAATCTCTGGTGGATTCTGATGCTTACTAAAGTTTGAGAACCTTAAAGTTTGAAACCAATGGGTCTAGAGCACTGTGTTCTAATTGGTGATATGTGAATACCAGAGATTCACAAGGGTGTTCAGGAGATTCATGTGGTAGCAATGATAGCACAGTTCCGGGGTCCCATATACAACCAACAGGTAAACATAGAAGTTAGTAGGAATTAGAATAAACATGGTTGTGCTTTGACTGAACACCACTGTTACCACTGAACACCATTACATAGTTCTTAATTTTTTTTTCATCCGTATATTGGGGCTGAAAAAAAAGGGACTTTAGCTTAAGGCAAAAAGTAAAAAATATTGATATTAGAATATATGTTATTGAGAAGCACATGATAATATTTCTGCAAATTTGCCCCAAGGTGACCTTCACCAGATCCATAAGGCAAATATCAACATTCTTATAAGGCTCATAATGCTTAAAAAATAAAGAGGAACACAGAAAAATATAGTGGTTATCATATCTAATTTGTTTTTTTATCTAATAAAAATGTGTTATTTGGCAAGTACTTGCAAATAACAGCCTGCAAACTCCTTTCATACCATCATTAGAACTTAACAATTATAAAAATAAGCCAGTTTGATTTTAAAACTGTAAGATTCAGGAATTCTAAACGTCAACTACTAAAGTAGTCAAATCTTGATGATGTAACATATAATTAAATTTTAATCTACATTTTAATATACATCAATCCAGAAATCACATACAAGATCATTTTGAAACTTGTTACTAAACCATCCTTTTTTCGTATATAATTAAAGTAAATCAAATACTATGTGTCATGTAATAAATCAGAAAAAGCTAAATTATTTTATGCATGGAATTAATATTATAGAAGACTATATTAAATGAATTTTGTAATGTGATTTCTAATAATACACTGATCTAAAAATAAGAGAAAACTTTTAAACTTAAAATGAATTCATTTTATACCATGAAAAACTTTTAAGGAAGATGATTTGCAAGATTATCATATAAAAGGTTCAGAGATACAAGAAGCTGGAAAACTCAGACTAGGCACAGCGGCTGTGTAGGTCCAGAGGCTGGTGGAGAGAGAGACGCACAGCCAAGAAGGTAATGAAGAGACTGAGTAGATCTTTGGTGTGGGAAGTTTGAAAATCCTAAAAATAAATGGAAGCTGTGGTTTTGGAAGAGAAGGGATTTCTTTTCCTGAGATAAAAGGGGGAAAAGGTATGACTTTAAACATTAAAAAAATTTCTGTACATATCAAAAGTCAGAACACTCATTAAGTATTCTTAGTACCGTCTCAAGATTCTGGAACAATTGGTCTATGGGATGAAAGTCTCCTGTGATCTGTGTTCTGTGTTCTGGATTTCTCCACTTCTGATCTCCTCTGGGACCTGTCCCATGGGACCTCTCCCATGTCCACTGTCTTTTCCTTTCCACTCACCCACCATTAAGCTTCCCTGGTGGCTCAGATGGTAAAGAATCTGCCTGCAATACAGGAGACCTGGATTCAATCCCTGGGTTGGGAAGATACCCTAGAGAAATGAGTAGCAAGCCATTCCCATATTCTTACCTGCATGGAAAAAGGAGACTGGCAGGCTATAGTCCATGGGATAGCAGAGGGGCAGACATAACTGAACAACTAACACACATGTTTACACACTTGCCATTAGCTTAGGAATAGAAACATGTTTTAAACCGATATCCTGGGTTGCCATGACAATACCACATGCTGAGTGGCTTAGCAGTAAGAGATTTATTTTCTCATGGTTCTGGAGACTGGAAGTTCAAGATCAGGGGGCTCTCAGGGTTGGTTTCCAGTGAGACTTCTCTTCTGGGCTCGGACGTGGCCACCTTCTTACCGTGTCCTCACATGGCCCTTCCTCTGTGCACTAGCAGAGACAGAGAGGGAGAGAGATCTCTGGTGTCTCTTCCTTTCCATAGAAGGACATCATCATATTGGAATCATCTTAACTACCTCCTTGAAGTTCTTCTCTCCAAATACAGTCGCACTGGAAGTTAGGGCTTTGACACATGAATTTAGGAGGGGAGCGATGGGGAACACAATTTCTTCTATACAAAATCTCTTTATCTGTATACAATTTCTTTCTTTTTTGATCTTTGGCTGTGCTGGTTCGTTGCTGTGTGAGGCTTTCGCTAGTTACAGCAGATAGGCCTCTCTAGTTGTGGCTCTCAGGCTTAGTTGCCCTACAGCATATGGTATCTTAGTTCCCCAGCAGGGATCAAAACCATGGAAGGATTTGATTCGAAGGTAGACTCTAACCACTGGACCACCAGGGAAGTCCCTGCATACATCTCACTTCTGTTTTTCCTCCACATTCCTGGCCACATACTTTTAAAGAGTAGTTAATACATACCACACCTGCTGATATCTTTATTTCTATTTCTTTGGTAGAAGATTCCTTTGGTACGTATGTGACACTGCCCACTACCCTCTTCTTCTATCATGTGAAGACCAGAGATCAAGATAAGACTTGATTTAAAAGACAATCCTGAAAAATCTGTTTTCCTTGCTTAATATTACATAGGAGAAATTCTCAAACTATTACTGAAAGTAAATTTTATTTTAAGTACACCCAGCTTTTAGCCACTAAAGAATGTGGGGTTTGAGCGCTTGTAGATGAATGCCATTGTTCCCTGCCTTTGTTACTTGTCTCCGCTTCTTCATGAGACTGGAAGGTCGGATGGTCCACATCATGCTCTGGACTCCATGCATCCTTTTCCTGAAGTGTGGATAGACAAAGGGGGCTACAAGCCCAACTATCAGTCTCCAGTCCTCATCTCTGTCTTGGAGACTCAGACGCCAAGTAATACAACAGTTCACACTAGGCAAATGCAAATATAACTGAGCAAAATTTCTTTTTCTGTGTATATTTTGATGATTGAAACCCTGGGTACCACCAGTCAGCTCACAGAGAAGAAATGTCACTATATTGTAATCTGTGGAAAGGAGCATCTTTCAGGCCTTTCAAAGATTCCCCATAAGGGAGACTATAAATCAAAATGCTATGCTTCATCGGAAGTTAAGATTTGTGCTAAAGAAATTCTTATTATAGTTATGTATTGCATATTATTTAGATTACATATTAAATTATATAACAGTTTTAAAAATCTTTTCATGTTATTTTTCATATTAAATGTTCAGCATGCTATTTTCAAATGTTGTTTTTGTTTTTCTCAGCTAGCCTGATGGAATTAAAAGGGAGCTTTTGTTTGTAACTTCATAGATTTCTATGTTATTTGAAGTATGTTAATAATGAGATGCATGATTTTCATAAAGAAAGGAAGAGACAGAAGAAAAGATAGCTAGGAGTGCCAATGTATCTGTATGTTCTTTATCTTGGCTTGATTATAGAACTTCTTAAAAGGTCATTTGGTAAAGTGAAATAAATGACTTGGAAAAAATACTCCTAAGGGAAAATTGTTTTTGAACAATTAAATCATAATAATAAGAGTTTAAACCATGTTGCAATCAATCTTTTCATGAACGCCTACAACTCCAAAATGGTTTTTACAAAAATGAATCTTGGCAACCAATTAATGGTTGGTCTAGTCTAATTTATTTGATTTTCTTGAGGACAGAGAAAGCTGAAGATTCCTAGAAATGATAGCCATTTAAGGTATTCACACATGATAATATTTTTTCAAAACCTGTTTAAATGGATTATAGATTAAACTATTGTACCTTCTTTCTTCTTATCAAACACACTGCAATAACTTTGAAGCAGTCTGCATTCCTACGCTTTAAGTAAACCTGCATGATGCAGACATATCCTATACACACTGAACCTCAGTATTTTCATTTGTTAAAAAAGAACCTAATAAACCATCTTCAGTAATTATTGCCAACTTTATTTAGAAGCAAAGTCTCACCATCTGCATGCTAATGTTTATCTTTATAATAAACTATTGTTCATTAAATGTAAAACAGCACCCTCTTACTTACTTAAATATATATTTAAATTTAATTTTTACAAGTAAAGCAACAGGGACAAAGTTGCAACATTACTGGTTATTTGCTAAGCCAAATCTCTCCCTCTATCTCTCTCTCTGTAGTAACTATAAAGCTAAGAAACAGCTTTCAGGGGTAGCTCATGGAATGTATTATTACATGCAAATAACATGCTTTTGTGAGCTTAAACAAATATATGTGATACTTTATGTTTTAGGTTCACTCTGTATAAAATATATTAATACATAAAATGCATTTTATATTCTTGAATATGGACCCTTTTATGCGTCATCAGAAACAAGACCAAATATTTATAACAAACACATACCCTTGTTATTCATTTCACTCAGCACATTTGCGAAAGATGATTGGATTGATATAAAAGGACAGAAAACCATAAATTAATCGATGTGCTAACATATAATTTAAAAGCTCAACAATTGCCACTTATTTCTTTCTCAAATATCCTGTGAACAAGAGCTTCATAGTAGAGTTATATGGGCATGATTGTGTCCCCAGTGGGAGATGAGGTACCAGATACTCAAAATTGTATCACTTGTGTCTCTCAAGGGCTTATGACTAGAAACAAAAGCAAACCCAAACAAAACAAAAAATCCTACAGCAACATTTTCAAATTACCAAAATGGAGGAAAATTTTGCTGATTTTTACGTTAAGGCTGTATATTGTCACCCTGCTTACTTAACTTATATGCAGAGTACATCATGTGAAATGCTGGGCTGGATGAAGCATAAGCTGGAATCAAGATTGCCAGGAAAAATATCAATAACCTCAGATATGCAGAGGATACCACCCTTATGGCAGAAAGGAAAGAAGAACTAAAGAGCCTCTTGGTGAAAGTGAAAGAGGAGAGTGAAAAAGTTGGCTTAAAACTCAACATTCAGAAAACCAACTTCATGGCATCTGGTTCCATCACTTCATGGCAAATACATGGGGAAACAATGGAAAGAGTGAAAGGCTTTATTTTGGGGGGGACTCCAAAATCACTGCAGATGGTGACTGCAGCCATGAAATTAAAAGATGTTTGCTCCTTGGAAGAAAAGCTATGAGCAACCTAGACAGCATATTAAAAAGCAGAGTCATTACTTTACCAACAAAGGTCCCTCTAGTCAAAGCTATGGTTTTTCCAGTAGTCGTATATGGATGTGAAAGTTGGACTACAAAGAAAGCTGAGCGCCTAAGAATTGATGTTTTTGAACTGTGGTGTTGGTAAAGACTCTTGAGAATCCCTTGGACTGCCAGAAGATTCAACTAGCCCATCCTAAAGGAAATCAATCCTGAATATTCATTGGAAGGACTGAGGCTGAAGCTGAAACTCCAATACTTTCGCCACCTGATGTGAAGAACTGACTCATTTGAAATGACTCTGATGCTGGGAAAGATTGAAGGCAGGAGGAGAAGGGGATGACAGAGGATGAGATGATTGGATGGTGTCACTGACTTGATGGACACAAGTTTGAGAAGGCTCAGGGAGTTGGTGATGGACAGGGAAGCCTGATGTGCTGCAGTCTATGGGGTCGCAAAGAGTTGGACAAGACTATTTGTTGTTTTGGTTTTTTCGGAGTGACTGAACTGACTGACTGACTCTCTTCTCTGTCATCTGATGATAAGTCTTACTTCTGTCGACAGGCAGAGGAAGAAAAAAAGGAGAATTGAAAAGAGAAGGAAGGAGCAAGAGGGGCTTGAAGGGAGACAAGAGGAACTGGCAAAGTGAAAACACACAAAGGAGTTGTTTTATCTGACACTCCACAGGGCCTGGGTTTCCCTTGTGGTTCAGCTGGTAAAGAGTCTGCCTGCAGTGCAGGAGACCAGGGTTTGATCCCTGGGTTGGGAGTATTCTGGGCTAGAGAATTCCATGGACTGCATAGTCCATGGGGTTGCAAAGAGTTGGACACAACTGAGTGACTTTCACTTCACTTTACCACGTGGCCTTGGGGGAAGACATGGCCCTCCTTATTTTGCTCTTGGCCATTCTCGCCCTGCTCAGTCAGCTCCCTCCTGTCCCACCATGACCCCAGCATCTATCTGTGACACGTGTGCCCAGAGGAAGGTTGGCAGAAGGCCTCCCTGTGGTTTCAGTGAAACCCAAGTAAAGATCCTTC
>SJYA01002431.1:1724860-1743989 GCA_006410615.1 Neotragus moschatus | reverse complement strand
GGGGGGGACTCCAAAATCACTGCAGATGGTGACTGCAGCCATGAAATTAAAAGATGTTTGCTCCTTGGAAGAAAAGCTATGAGCAACCTAGACAGCATATTAAAAAGCAGAGTCATTACTTTACCAACAAAGGTCCCTCTAGTCAAAGCTATGGTTTTTCCAGTAGTCGTATATGGATGTGAAAGTTGGACTACAAAGAAAGCTGAGCGCCTAAGAATTGATGTTTTTGAACTGTGGTGTTGGTAAAGACTCTTGAGAATCCCTTGGACTGCCAGAAGATTCAACTAGCCCATCCTAAAGGAAATCAATCCTGAATATTCATTGGAAGGACTGAGGCTGAAGCTGAAACTCCAATACTTTCGCCACCTGATGTGAAGAACTGACTCATTTGAAATGACTCTGATGCTGGGAAAGATTGAAGGCAGGAGGAGAAGGGGATGACAGAGGATGAGATGATTGGATGGTGTCACTGACTTGATGGACACAAGTTTGAGAAGGCTCAGGGAGTTGGTGATGGACAGGGAAGCCTGATGTGCTGCAGTCTATGGGGTCGCAAAGAGTTGGACAAGACTATTTGTTGTTTTGGTTTTTTCGGAGTGACTGAACTGACTGACTGACTCTCTTCTCTGTCATCTGATGATAAGTCTTACTTCTGTCGACAGGCAGAGGAAGAAAAAAAGGAGAATTGAAAAGAGAAGGAAGGAGCAAGAGGGGCTTGAAGGGAGACAAGAGGAACTGGCAAAGTGAAAACACACAAAGGAGTTGTTTTATCTGACACTCCACAGGGCCTGGGTTTCCCTTGTGGTTCAGCTGGTAAAGAGTCTGCCTGCAGTGCAGGAGACCAGGGTTTGATCCCTGGGTTGGGAGTATTCTGGGCTAGAGAATTCCATGGACTGCATAGTCCATGGGGTTGCAAAGAGTTGGACACAACTGAGTGACTTTCACTTCACTTTACCACGTGGCCTTGGGGGAAGACATGGCCCTCCTTATTTTGCTCTTGGCCATTCTCGCCCTGCTCAGTCAGCTCCCTCCTGTCCCACCATGACCCCAGCATCTATCTGTGACACGTGTGCCCAGAGGAAGGTTGGCAGAAGGCCTCCCTGTGGTTTCAGTGAAACCCAAGTAAAGATCCTTCTGATGTTTGTGACCTTGGGGAAGCACATGTGCTTCCCTGAGCCTGTCTTCTGTTTCTAAAATGGGAAAACTGCTGATGTTACAAAGTGTTGCAAAGGAACAACAAAAATAACACATATGTCCACACATGCACACACTCACATCCTGCCCTTCCCCTAATCCTAAACAGGCATGGGTTATAGAGTCTAAGAAATAAACACATAAATAAGTAATAAAACCTCTCAGCTCATATATTTTTTTGATTACCCAAGTGAAGACAAGACACTGTGTAGAAAGGAATTTAAATAATATCTAACTCTCAAAATAGTCACTTACTGCCTTAAACTGCTATATTCTTTTGGAGTTTTTCTTCAATGAATATGCATACATATATTTTTATTCCAAAACACAGATTTGGATATCATTCTGCAACTTGCTTCTTGAAGGTGACAATACAATTCAGACACCTTTTCATGTCAGTCCACATACTAGGTCAGTCTTGCAAGTTTTAACAGTTGTCACTTACAGGGCATCTTCTGGATGGACAGTTAGGTAGCTTTGCTGACAAAGGTCTGTATAGTCAAAGCTATGGTTTTTCCAATAGTCATGTATGTGAGAGCTGGACCATAAAGAAGGGTGAGTGCTGAAGAACCGACACTTTCAAACTGTGGTGCTGGAGAAGATTCTTGCAAGTCTGTTGGACAGCAAGGATATCAAACCTGTCAATCCTAAAGGAAATCAACATTGAGTATTCTTTGGAAGGGCTGATGCTGAAGCTGAAGCTTCAATACTTTGGCCACCTGATGCGAAGAGCTGACTCATTGGAAAAGACCCTAATGCTGGGAAAGATAGAGGGCAAGAGCAGAAGGGGATAACAGAGGATGAGATGGTTGGATGGCATCACTGACTCAAATGACATGAGTTTAAGCAAACTCAGACAGTGAAGGACAGAGAAACCTGGCGTGCTGCAGTTCAAAGAGTTGGATGCAATTAGTGACTGAATAGCAACAACGAAACATACCCATTACCTTCAAATTTCCCTTGTGTTCTTTTTTGTATATGTTTATGTGTGTTTGGTAAGAACACTTGTGATCTGTCCTCTTAACATTTAAAAATATTGTAATTGCAGGGAATTCCCTGGTGGCCTAGAGGTTAGGATTCTGTGCTTCCACCATAGTGTCCCACATTCAATCCTTGTTTGGGGAACTGAGATCCTGCAAGCCTCAAGGCACAGCCAAATAAAAAAGTATACTAAAAAATACAATTCCACATCACTAACTATAGTTGCTGTGTTACCTATACACAGTTGTACATCAGATACTGTCTTGCAAATCTCAAGAACGTCATCCAACATAGCAGACACCTTATCCTCATTGAAAAAATCATAACTTCCTCTTCCATCCAGACCCTGGCAACTACCATTCTATTCTCTGAGATTGCCAGCTTTTAAAACTGCCAATATATTTATTGCCAGTACTTTAAATTTCAGTGTTCCAAGCTAGAACATCAGGATCACCATCCAACTTCTTTCTTTCATTTCTTAGCTTCCTTCCAAACTGACACCACACTCAGTGATGATTCGTCCAGAATGTCTCCTAATCCATCCCCCCGCCCCCCCGTATTTACCTTCTTTGTTACCTTCACAGCTCTGTTAGCAGAAACTTCCAACAGTTCTCCAAAACCCATTATTTTCTTCTTCTTGGGCACTTCAAGAAGCACATAGGTTTCTTATGCTCCAGGCGTGTCCACAGAAAAGGACAGAGAACAGAAATGGCACACATACCTTCCAGGCTTGGCCACTAAGACCCTTTGAGGTCTTATCGTCTGCTGGCTGAATGCTGCTGATGGTGAAGTCCGTGGGATGGAGGAGCCACAGATGCTGAAACTGGGTCTCTGAATGACTGTATGGAGCTGACCCACTGCCTGGAGCAACGTTTCTAACGTTGAGCTGTGACCTGGTCACTTTGTTACAGACCTCAGCTTGCATTACAGACGGTGATCTTCTCATCCTTCATTCACGCAATTGTAGTCAGCCTCTTCTGACATCTCTCCACCTGCCTCTTCCCCTTCCAGTAGCCATGACCCCGGAATGATCCTTTGAACCACACTGAGGGGCAACTTCCTACTTTGAAGCCATCGGGAATTCAGTACCCTTTATTACATGGCCACTGTTTCACGGAGGGGCTCTTCTTCCCTCCCACCCAGCCTGGGTGCCTGCATACACGGACACCCTTAGTGTTCAATGCATCCGAGCAGGATGAATCAATGCAGGGTGTTTGCTTTAGGATCAACATAATACAACCCCTAGGAAGCAGTTTCATAAAGACAATTTTGCCACATAGGACTATTAATTTGTACATAACAATTGGTGAAAATAGTGATTTCATGGTTCACCTCCTCCGGTGGGGTAGAAGGTCATACTTCTGTATTACTGATTTATGCGCCCAGCAGTCAAAGCTTAAAAAGGCCTAAGAGCTCATCTAGAACAATTTCCTCAGGTTTCAGATAAGGAAACTGCCATCCAGACAGCTGGATGAACTTATCCCCAGGCATGCAACCCGTGGGTCAGGCTCCTTGGAGCTCCCAAGCTAGCCCAGCCCCATACTCAGATTTGCCTTCCCTGACACTAGGCTGTCCCTGTGGGTAGCAGCCCAGCAAACAAGCGACATCCTCCATCCCCTGTCTGCTCTGATTCTGCTCACTTGCAGGCTCAATTTAACCCTCTATTTAAAACCTCAAACTAGCCTAGCTTGTTGGTTCTCTCAATCTTGGTCTCCCAGCAAGAGACAGGGTGTTAGTCCTGGCCTCTTAATCTGCATGCCCATTCTCAATAGACTGAACTCGAGGCTGCGAGGGTGCAGAGAAGTCATTTTTCGAATGCAGTGGGAGGAATGGTAGGTTTATAGCTGTAATTATACCCCACATATGATAGCTGCTTCTGAAAATGTGTATTGTTCTCTGTACTTGGGTCTAGAAGCTGGTCAATGGCTCTGTTTTGAAATCAGTGGTGCAGTGAGCCAAGATTTTGGCTCGAGGGGATTCTGATCCAGTGGGAAGACAGGCTGTGAAGACACTGGTGCTTTGGGTCGTGGTCATGGACTTGTGAGTGAACTGAAACGTCACATTTTTGACCCGCCCGTTCTGGCGCAGTCACCTTCTCAGATGCCGCTCCTGTCCTCACTGGGGCTTCTCCACCACAGCTCTCTCTGTCTCCTCCCTGTACAGGGAGGGTACATCCCAGTGGGAAGATCACAGCTGGAGAAAGATTATGCTATGGGAGCTGTACTGGTTATATAAAAACTGGATTCTAAAAAAAACCTGACACAAATGAGTTTATTTACAAAACAAAAACAGACTCACAAACTTAGAGAACCAACTTCTGGTTACCAGTGGAAAAGGGTGGGGTGGGCGGGGAGAGGTAGTTAGGGAGAGTTAGCCATGCACACTCTGCCATATTTAAAATAGATAACCAACAAGGACCTACTGTATAGCACAGGAAACCCTGCTCAGTATTCTGTCATAACCTAAATGGGGAAAATATTTGAAAAAGAATAGGTCCATCTATATGTATAACTGAATCACTTTGCTGTATGCCTGANGGGGTGGGGGGGGAGAGGTAGTTAGGGAGAGTTAGCCATGCACACTCTGCCATATTTAAAATAGATAACCAACAAGGACCTACTGTATAGCACAGGAAACCCTGCTCAGTATTCTGTCATAACCTAAATGGGGAAAATATTTGAAAAAGAATAGGTCCATCTATATGTATAACTGAATCACTTTGCTGTATGCCTGAAACCAACAGAATATTGTTGATCAACTATGCTTCAATATAAAATAAAAAATGTTTAAAAACAACCTGAACTGAGTGACTTAAAACTACCATGGTTTATTATCCCCACAATTCTGTGGGTGAGCTTCGGGTTCTCCTGCTGGCCTCCCCTGGGTGCGCTCGTGGGACTACTTTGAACTGAAGGATCTCTTGGGGCTCGGTTCGCAGAGCTGGGCTGGCCTGACCCCTCCATCCATGGGGTCTTTTAGGGTTCCACAGGAACAAGCCCCGCAAGAGCAACCATTTATCCTGTGCATCATAAATGCTCATGTTCCATGGGTTCAGAGCCAAGGTCAGAGAGACAGATCCGTATGGGATGGGTACCGGGAGCTGTGACTCACTGTGGACTGTTATGGAAACAATCCAATGCATTGGCGATAAAAGGTACTAAGAAAAATAAGGCTGGTGGTAGGGGGTCCATAGCGAGTGATAGAGTGGTTATTTCAGATGTGGAAGTCAGCATGAGTTTCTCTGATAAGATGACAGTAGACCTGTGTAGGAGGCTATAGCCTGGGTGGGTGCAAGGGGAGAAGGGTCCAACCAGAGAGGCAGCATGTGCAAAAGCCCAGAGTGGGAGCCACAGAGGGGTCAGTATGGCTGGAGGGAGTGCCAAAGGGAGAGCGTGGGAGTAGTTGGTGACACAGCCAGGACCAAATCACAAAGGCCTTTTGCAGGCTGTACTAAAGAAAACATTTACTCTGCAATTTAAGAAAGGAAATCAAGGTCTTTTAAAAAGAGGGTAGATGTCCAGGAAACATTTTAGTTTTGTCCTACAGGTGAATTAGTTTAACAGATGTCAACTACTGTAGACATTCTCAGTAAGTTATCTGAACACTCAGCTGTAATTCTCTTCATATTAGTTTTGGAGAATCACCTGTGATGGACTCTTGAGAGAATATGAGTAGGCCAGTGCTTACTAGTTTTGTATAAGCATAAAGCCTGCACACATTCTTTTTTTATATTTGACAAAAAATCAAGCTAAATTTGACACAGTCTGCTGAAGGAATGTTTTTGTACCCACGGCATTCATGGATACTTTACTGAGTGCACAGCTGCTATTTTTGATGCTGATGGATGTTCAAAGTTTGGTGATCAGAGAAGCAGAGGAGGTCAAAGATACAAGCCCACAAGTGGTCTTAAGGCAGACAGCCAGGGCTTCCCTAGCAATCCAGTGGTTAAGACTGAGCTGCCGCTGCGGGGGCACGGGTTCAGTCCCTGGGTGGAAAACTAAGATCACACACGCTGCGTGGGGCGGCCAGGAGAAAAAAAGAAAAGCAAAGATGAAAGGGGGCTGTGTCTAGAGGCAGGAGGCAGATACACTGTGACTTAATGAGGATCGCCCCCTCTATGAAAAGAGGCACCCTTCTTGACTCAGCAGTCTCCTTCCTCATTTTATTTTCTCCATAGCACTTACCACCCTGAGATCTCTGAGGATGGAAATGTGATGATGATTTTTATTATGTATTTACTAGAGAAGCCCTATCTCGTTATTATTCTGCCCCCAGGGTTGAGGTCTACATGACTATAATCTTCCTAGAAAGTCTCTAGGTTTTCTGATTTATTCGCTATATGACTTCAAGCAAGTACTAAATTTCTTATACCTCAGATGTATAATTTCAAAAATGTAGGGTTTGGTTTTTTTTTTTTTGCATGTACCCTCGATATTTTATTTCTCTTAAAAAATATGATTTTGGAGGCTTATTCTACATTTGGCTTTAAATGAGGAGAATAGGACATTAAGGGGAAAAGGAAAAGCTGGGAACAGAGAATGTGGGGGTTGAGAATTGAAAGAATGCCTACGATCATGCCAGAAGTTCAAGTTTTTGAGAAAAGTGAGGGAGAAGAGAAGCTTCCCTTACTATCATTTGTTTTTCTGTTTTGAATAGCTAGATTCTTTCAGGTGTTTCCTTGTTCAAATTAAATTTTTTTTCTTGGTTGATATTACCCTATCCTGTCTCTTGGAGGCAAGCATAGAATCCCATTTGCAAATTAAACCTCTTACACAAGCAGATACTGTCAAGGATGATGTTGGGGAAATAATGAAGAATGAATAACCCTTAGCCCGAGGGCAGAATCACCAATACTGTGGGTGTTCCCAAACAGAGAATTCCCAGGAGAATCCATGATCAATTATGACTGGTACAGCCTAAGGGATTATCCATACCTTGAGTTTGTATGGTTCTATGAGATTCTTTTCTATGTGATTCATGGGATTTTAGAAAAGCCCTTTGTCGTAGATTCTATTTCAAATCTGCCAATGCACAAAACAGTTTCTGATCCAGATTTTTAAAAGGCTTACTGGTGTCCTATTTTTACATTATGAATAGATAGACAATCTCTAATGCCAAAGCTTAAATGTTATACAAAGTACAGTCTTAAAGTCCAAGTTTACGACGTCAATTTCTCACTTACCTCATCTCCGATGTGCCTGTTATTCCATCTCTACTCTGCAGAGGGAAAAAGTGCAGGAGGACAGTCATTAAGGGGCTAAAGTGGCTGTTGCGGCTACTGCCTATGATGACAGTCCTCTGAGTGACTTAGCTTTGCCTCTGGCTGCTGAGAAGGGGGCTAGGTCTGCTGGGCTCTGCTTGAGGTGGGGACAGCAGGCTTGGGGAGGCAGGGTGCTTCTGAGGTTCAGTCTTCCATCTCTGAACCTCTTTTGAGGGAGGCTGGACTCAGCAGTTTTTCTAACCAGATAGGAGTAGCAGTTTCTTGTTGATAAGAACACGGAGCCATAGAATATAGATAAGTATCTAGTCTTGTCCAGATTAGGAGGCCATTCTTACACATTCTCCCGGCTCAGATCATCTGTCCAAGGCACAGTCAGTTCTTGACCAGGTACTGGAATTGGCTCCCTGAAGTCTATTTTTCTTCTGCGTGAGCTTGTCTCTCAAAAGTCAATGGCCATTTAAAAAAAAAAAAAATCAAAACAAAACATCATCCTCTTTCTACAAGAGAATGTAGAAAGAGGATGCCTGGGTCTTTGGTTCCCTAATTTCACTTTTCAGAGCTTTCTAGTCTTGCTTTGCCAAGAAGAGAGATCGCCCCCTTTTCTTTAAAACCAGCTGGTTATCAAAGTAATTACAAGACTGTCAACTTCCTGAGGGCAGGTATTACAGATTATTCATCACTGTTTCAGTTCAGTTTAGTCGCTCAGTCGTGTCCGACTCTTTGCGACCCCATAAATCGCAGCATGCCAGGCCTCCCTGTCCATCACCAACTCCCGAAGTTCACTCAAACTCATGTCCATCGAGTCGGTGGTGCCATCCAGCCATCTCATCCTCTGTCGTCCCCTTCTCCTCCTGCCCCCAAACTAGTCCTTAAATAATTGATACTTGTTTTGTAAGCAAACTATATGCAACCAATGTGGGGCAGAGGAAATTCAACGTTTACAACTAGATTACAGACATTTCCAGTATAATAGATAGACTTTCTGTCTTTCTCCTCTTTTTCAAACAACTCCAACCAGACTTCTAGATTGTGTGCCAATTAATGTTAGAGATTATTTTATACACATGCACCACACACCATATATGTGTATGTGTGTATATATATATACACCTACACTTACATATAACTCTGTGTCTCCTCTGGTGCTAAGCACAATGGTTGGCACATACTAAAGAACCCAGTATAAATTCCTTAAGTGAATGAATATGGTTTTCTAAGCCAAGTTAGTTTATTTTTCAGAAGAATTGAGTTTTAGTGAATTAAATTTTTATGATCTTAGCAAATCCTTCACACAAACCAGTTGGGAAAACACCTATAATTTATGCTTCACAGACCTTCTGTCTACATTCTAAAATTTTATTTGCAGNGTGTCCGACTCTTTGCGACCCCATAAATCGCAGCATGCCAGGCCTCCCTGTCCATCACCAACTCCCGAAGTTCACTCAAACTCATGTCCATCGAGTCGGTGGTGCCATCCAGCCATCTCATCCTCTGTCGTCCCCTTCTCCTCCTGCCCCCAAACTAGTCCTTAAATAATTGATACTTGTTTTGTAAGCAAACTATATGCAACCAATGTGGGGCAGAGGAAATTCAACGTTTACAACTAGATTACAGACATTTCCAGTATAATAGATAGACTTTCTGTCTTTCTCCTCTTTTTCAAACAACTCCAACCAGACTTCTAGATTGTGTGCCAATTAATGTTAGAGATTATTTTATACACATGCACCACACACCATATATGTGTATGTGTGTATATATATATACACCTACATTTACATATAACTCTGTGTCTCCTCTGGTGCTAAGCACAATGGTTGGCACATACTAAAGAACCCAGTATAAATTCCTTAAGTGAATGAATATGGTTTTCTAAGCCAAGTTAGTTTATTTTTCAGAAGAATTGAGTTTTAGTGAATTAAATTTTTATGATCTTAGCAAATCCTTCACACAAACCAGTTGGGAAAACACCTATAATTTATGCTTCACAGACCTTCTGTCTACATTCTAAAATTTTATTTGCAGTGCCTACCCTAATTTGAATGAGATGAAAACCAAGTTTAAAAAAAAACTAGCGTTGAAAATTTTTAGAGATTTAGGACTGTAATAATTTTATTTCTTCATTCCCTGTTTCTCCTACTTCATTGAAACACAAGATTCAAGACCTGGTGAATTGTAAGTATACTTTGTACTAATTTTAGACTAAATCAGAACATTTAATGGAAATTCTAGGGCTTTCCTGATAGCTCAGTTGGTAAAGAATCCGTCTGCAATGAAGGAGGCCCTAGTTCGAGTCCTGGGTTGGGAAGATCTGCTGGAGAAGGGATAGGCTACCCACTCCAGTATTTTTGGGCTTCCCTCATGGCTCAGTTGGTAAAGAATCTCCCTGCAACGCGGGAGACCTGGGTTTGATCCCTGGGTTGAGAAGATCCCTTGGAGAAGGGAAAGACTACCTACTCTAGTATCCTGGCCTGGAGAATTCCATGGACTGCAGTCTATGGTGTCCTAAAGAGCTGGACAGGACTGAGCAACTTTCACTTTCACTTTCAATGGAAATCACCTGATATTAGGTTCAAATTTTGTTGAACTGTTTTGGCTAGCTACTTGGTTTTTACTAACCGTTTACCAAATGTAACTGGCTTTTGTGAATTATATTTGAATACATGTTTGTTTTTGAAGTATTGAGGCCAAGAATGAACCCTTGGGTGGAAGACACAGATACTGCCACAGTAGAGAAGACGTTGATAGAAGAGGCTTCAAACTCTCTATCCTGGGTTTGAATTCTTGTGCCAGTGCTTCCTGGAAGTAAAGTTACTGAACTATGTGGAACCCTAAGAGGTGGCCCAGGGCTCCCCTGTGGCTCAGTGGTAAAGAATTCACCTATACTGCAGGAGACTCAGGTTCAATCCCTGGGTCAGGAAGATCCCCGGGAATAGGAAATGGCTACCCATTCCAGTATTTCTTGCCTGGAGAATCCCATGGACTGAAGAGCCTGATGGACTACAGTCCATGAGGTTGCAAAGAGTCAGACATGACTAAGTAACTTAGCACCAAAAGGTGACCAATATTGAAGGAACCAGAAAAACAGCCCAGGATTCATGGTACTCATGATAGGAACTGTAGTCCTAGCTCCTGGTAGATTCCACCTGTTGGTCTTTGCTCTCCTCTGACATTTTTTATTGCATCCCAAGCTCATGGGAGACTTGTAGACCCTCACCCCCAACACGGACCGTATCCTAGGGTGTATCAAGGGTCCAGTGAGATGGACCCCAAGCTTTTAAGAGATGTTAGTCAAGGTTGTAATTAGGGAAGACACTATAGGTTGTGTTATTTTTAAACACTTTTTTTTGAAGTCATCTGTCCTTTCAGGAAGCCTTTCTTAATTCAGCTTGAGGCAACATGGCTCTGTGAAAATATCATGAATTTTGGTGTAAGAGAAGCCTGCAAATAGAATCACAGTTCTATTATGTATGATTAGCCTGATGTGTGGTACTTATTGAACATCTTTAAGCTTCCATTTCCTCTTCTTTAAGTAAAATGAATGCAACTATCTCTAAGTAATGTTGCAAAATAGTAAAGATAGAAAAAACAATTGCCAGCTAAATATTAATAATGTCACTGCACCTTTATGCTAAGATAAACACTTTGACCTGTTATTTCTTTCAATCTACATAGGACCTTGGGAAGGCAGTGAGGCTGCTACCACTTTGAACAGTCTAAGTAACTTTTATCACCTGAAAACCAGCATCGTAGAAAGTGGCAAGAAAGAAGCAAGAAGGTGTTCAGTTTCCCCATTCATGAAGTCAGCAACTGGTAGGTGCCTGAGCCTCTTTGGGATGGTTTCATCTTGGCGTTTTCAAACTCATCTTCAAAGAGACTGTGGAGTGGAACAAGGACGTGAAAACGGGCGTTCAAGCCCCTCCCTAACTTCAGTCATGTCAGTTACGTTTTTTCAGTGTGTTTTTGATTGCGTTTCCATGTAAGAATTCAATGAAGAAAGTTCTAATTAGACATTTTCATTTTACAAACAGCCAAACCAAGGCCCATTGTAGTGGTGACTTATCTGGAGATAATATCACCATAAACCTCTATGGATTAGGAAAACAAGAAGGAAATTCAAAATTTAAAAAAAAACAACAAAATTTCCCATTGACTCATAAATTTGATGGTTATTTTCTCTGCTAACCCTCTCCTGATTGACTGAATAAGTTGCAATCTTAATCCCTAGTTAACTCACCTGAACATGACATCATTTTAAGTATTGAAGTGGCTTCTTCATTAAACAGGAGTTTTTGATGGTTTACCATATACTAGGCACAATGAAAGACACCATAAAAATAAATGTCTCTATGCTCAATATAGCTATAATTCAGATTGAGTAGATTGCAAACTTGTGAAAAGGCAGAAGNACATCATTTTAAGTATTGAAGTGGCTTCTTCATTAAACAGGAGTTTTTGATGGTTTACCATATACTAGGCACAATGAAAGACACCATAAAAATAAATGTCTCTATGCTCAATATAGCTATAATTCAGATTGAGTAGATTGCAAACTTGTGAAAAGGCAGAAGATAGTGCCAAATAAGTGTGACAATCATGAAAGAAGTTACTCAAACATTGAGGTCATCTAGGGAAGTTTTTTTTTTTTTTAACAGAAGTTGGGGTTGTATCTTGTCCTTAACGAATGGATAATATTGAAATAAGGGACAAAAGAAAAGACAGTTCAACTATGGAATATCTTCAGTAAAGTCAGAGATCTAGGAAATCTCAGAGTTCCTGCAGTGAAGATGGTGAATGAAATCGGTTTGTCAAGAGCTGAAGGTATGAAAGGAAATTGATAGAACAGGCTTGAGTTGCTAAGTATTGAGTTGTGGGTCAGTGGGTGACAGCAGAGACACCCGTTAACTTACAGAAGAGAGATGGGTGTCTAGTGGCAACTCCATGAATGGGGGTCAGTCCTCTACTGTCCACTCATGCCATCTCTGCCAGCCACCTCATCACTTGCTGTATCAAACTCACAAGTTGTTTTTGTTGTTTTTCAGTTGCTAAATCATGTCTTCCTCTTTGCAACCTCGTGAACTGTAGCACATCAGGCTTCTTGGTCCTTCACTCTCTCTCAGAGCTTGCTCAAACTCATGTCCATTGAATTGGTGATGCCATCCAACCATCTCCTCCTCTATCACCCACTTCTCCTCTTGCCCTCAATCTCTCCCAGTGTCAGGATTTTTTTCACAGTCAGCTCTTTCCATCAGGTGGCCAAAGTGTTTGAGCTTCAGTTTCAGCATCAGTCGATGGATTTCCTTTAGGATTGACTAGTTTGATCTTTTTGCTGTCCAAGGGATTCTCAAGAGTCTTCTCCAGCACCACAACTCAAAAGCATCAATTCTTTAGCACTCAGTCTTCTTTATGGTCCAACTCTCACATCCTTATATAACTATTGGAAAAACCATGGCTTTGGTTATACAGACTTTTACCATCAAATGATGTCTCTGCTTTTAAATACTCTGTCTAGGTTTGTCATAGCTTTTCTTCCAGGGAACAAGCATCTTTTAATTTTATGGCTGCAGGCAACTGATGACCAGAACTAAGTCATTTCTAACAACTAGACTTTACCACTACCATTATCTCCAGTAAACTGGGGCATAGATAAGATAGGAAGCAGGGAATAAGAGAAAGGTTTTGAGCAAGGGCATGATGTCTTTGCAAGACAGATTTGGTAGTAGGTAGATTTGAACTGAAAAAACTCATAGGCAAATGCAGGCAGGGAGACTGTGTAGGAATCCATTTATATGAATATTTCTGGCATTGCTCTGTGACGAATGTTCTGTATACATTTTTAAGGCAACCTTTCAAAGTTGATAATAATATTCCAATTTTATAAATAGGGAGACTAAGGTTCAGGGAGATTTAAGTAACTTCCCCATATCAATTCACTAACAAATAAGAGCTAGAATAGGAACCTAAGCCTTTTTAAAGCTGATCCCATTTGTTATTTGTTATTTTGAAGTCAAAGCAGATGGTTAAGTTAACCCTTCTCCTAAATTCAAAGTACATCATCCTCTTCAATCTGGGCAAGGCCTCATTCTTATTTTATTTTTGTCCTTTTTAAAAATTCCTATACCCTGTTTCTGTTACTCTATTTCTACAATCACAAAAATTTCAGTGTGTTTGATGTATATTTTTTTGTATTCTTGAAAAATGAGCAGTGTTATTTTGTGTGCCTATATTTTTAATTTATGGAAATGATATTAATTATATAGCTCCCCTTCCTTCCTTTCACTAAAGACTTTAATTTTTAAGATTCATCCGTATTTCTATGGACGCTTCTAATTCTTTGCTGCTAACTGTAACTTCTGCCCTTTCAATTTCATGCAATTAATTCCCTAAAGCAAGGACAGACTTGAGAAACAACATTCATTCATAAATATTAATTAATTAATTAACATATTAAAAGCAATTCAGTCAACAAAACATTTGTTGAGCACTTACTACTAGACACTGTGCTCCAAATTGGGAAAACTGAGACAAAAACAAGTCTAAAATTATCCTTGAGAGATGCCCTGTCCAGGAGGGGACCCAATCACGCAAATAGATAATTACAGTTTAGTGAATTATGTGCAGAAATAGATATAAGGTCAAGAAAGAACAGGGTGTGATTGTTTCTGCTCAGAGCTCTGCACAAAATGAGTGAAAGGTGGAACAAAAGAGTAACCCTTCCTAGGTTTCAAAGAATGAGGAGGAGTGTTCTGAATGGGTGGGTGGGGAAAGGGTATTACAGGAGCCAGCGCTTTTAACAAGAGTTGTTTCATTGCCTGTTCTCCCCATGGCCCCTCCTAAGACCGTCCCCCACCCTCAGGCTCTCAGAATAGCGGAGGCGTTTACTCCTCCCACTCCTTGATCCAGGACTCTGCTTGTTTAAGGGGTGAGTACCTGGTACTGGATATACAGGAAACCTCCTCTTGGCCCAGCAACTAAAGATGTGTGGTCTTGGTTAAATAGCTCATTTGGTCCAATGTATTATTCCCCTTGACACTTGACCTAAGAAACCCAGGCATGTTGCCAGGTGGTGACAGAAAGGGGAGCTGGTAGGTCTTGTTGCCTGGTCATCATTTTGCATGTGGATGAATAAACAGAGAGTGGGCTTCAGCCATGAGGGAAAGGAGCCCCTCTTGGGTGGAGAGAAATGCAGTCTTGGTTCCCAGCACCTTTCTGTCCTTAGCCCCAGGTCTGCAAGTTCCGGTTTCATTCCTACCTCAGGCGGAGTAAGATTTCTTCTGAATCTTCACAGTCAAGATCACCACAGAACAACTCTGTTTCTATTTTAGCTGTCTAGTGACCTTTGCTTAAAGCATGTGCTCCAAGGCATGCAAACTTGAGACCTCCTGGTTTGCTTGTGTGTGCACACACGTGTGTGTGTGTGTGTGTGTGCCCAATTGCTCAGTTTTGTCCGACTCTTTGAGACTCTATGGTCTATAGTCTGTCAGGCTCCTCTGTGTATGTGATTTCCCAGGCAGGAATACTGGAGGGGGTTGCCATTTCCTTCTTCAGGGGATCTTCCCAACCCAGGGATTGAACACGCATCTCCTATGTTGGCAGGCGGATTCTTTACCACTGCATCGCCTGGTCTGCTTACAGAGTTCTAATTCACTTGCTATTCCAAGCCTAAGATATGTGGGTTGAAGGAAAATCTGGAGGAAGCACCTGCAGGACTTGGTGAATAATTATACATGGGATATGCAGATTACCAGTTCTGAAGTTCCGGAAGAATGACGACAATATTGATATAAAACGAGATAAATAAAGGAAAAGGGGAGAAGAATTCAATTTTATTTTACTTTTAATGAGATGTTGCAAAAGTATTGTTTTTCATTCTTTCAATTTAATTTTTATTGAAGTATGGTTGATTTATAATGAAGAATAGTTGATTTATAATGTGCCAATCTGCTGTACAGCAAAGTAACTAATTTAAACACATAAGGACATTTTAAAGCTATTCTTTTCTGTTCTGTTTTATCATAGGATATTGCATAGAGCTCTCCGTGCTACACAGTAGGCCCTTGTTTATCCATTGTATATATGAGTTTACATCTGCTAATCCCAAACTCCTGGTTGATTTGCATCCCTGAAGACCAAGCAAGGAGATCAAACCAGTCAATCCTAACGGAAATCCAACCCTGAATATTTACGGAAGGACTGATGCTGAAGCTGAAGCTCCAATACTTTGGCCACCTGATACCAAGAGCCATCTCATTGGAAAAGACCCTGATGCTGGGAAAGATTGTGGGCAGGCGGAGAAGGGGGTGATGGAAGATAAGATGGTTGGCATGGACATGAATTTGCGTAAACTCTGGGAGATAATGAAGGACAGGGAAGTCTGGCATGCTGCAGTCCATGGGGTCACAAAGAATCAGACACAACTGATGACACAACAATGATGACAAAAAGACCTCGGGTTTAGATGCATAAGGAGACTTCGGGAAAGCATATAAACATCAAATTGTACATCTAATAAAGGGGAGATCAGATCTTTCATTAACATGAGAGAGACGAGAAGAAGGCTCTGGATTGGACCAAGAGTGGACAGAGATGAGGGTCATGGAAATCAAAGGAGAACATTTTAAAAAGCAAATAGTAATTACTGCTAATAGAAGTAACAGTAATTAATAGTTTAATGGCAACATTCTATGATATACAGCCAAGACAGCAAGGAAATGCATATTATAAAAAGGCATAACAGTCCCATAAATCATTCCATTTTAGAAAAGTTTTCAGTGTCCTTTAATATCCCTCCACAGATCTATCTTTGGTAACACGGGTGTTATTTTGCAAAGTAAAATCTGAGTTCTTGGGAATCTCCTCTGTTGTAAATTGCTTTATCTGATGCTCAACAATGTCGTATATACTTACCAAATATGTTTTGATTAATAAAATGAAGGTGTCTGTACTAAAGTTATCTTAATAGACTTAAAATTAGAAAGTGGTGATCTTGGCATCTGTGGCTACAGGAAGTGCCACTGAAGACTCCATGTTTAGAAATGACATATCAAGAAGACTGTTCTCTGAGTATCCTTCAAGTGGTCATGGCTAATTTGGATCTGGAGGCTTGAGGGAATTTAAATTTGGGGATTTCCCATGTGAAGCACCATTCTGCCATCGTGTGCTTAGCTAAAAATTCTCCTTTGCTAGGAACGTACATACTAGTGACGCATTGTTAGTTTGGAAAGAAAATAAAGGACAAGTGTTGCCATTCTTCCTGTGCTGCAGATTTAACCAACTAATTAAATCCATTTTGCTTTCTGGGCTTATGGTGACTTTGTGTAACTCAGACTGGAATCTTCTCACATCCAGAATATCCGTCATTGTCCAGGTTGCCATGGCAGCTAAATTTTTTTTCCTTTTTGTAAAATTATCCCCAGCCCTTGGCTTCAGTTAACCACATAAGCTAGTGTATTATTAGCTTAATGAAGGGACCCTTTCTGCAGGCTCCTTCCAATGCTGTCAGGTAGCTGTCCAACTAGCATGGTGCCACAGTGTTTGGTATCTTACTCTCAGCATCCATCTGGAGCTCTGTTACAAAGCCTGCAGGTTGCATGCCAGAGGACACCCTGCTGCTTCTGAGGAAGATTCATCTCCTGCTTCCCTAAGTGTGACTCAGTGACATCACATAGACATCAGCTTCCACCCTGTCCTGAGCTCCACACTCTGAGGGGCAGCTCTGTTGCCATCTAACCCTGCCTGGCTATTGTTGGTACAAAGATTCATTCTTTTTCATGTCTGTAGCTATAATGCAACATACTCTGGGATCAGTTTCAAACTCTAATGATTAACACATGTTTCTTCATTCCAAATGGATCTAGGGCTATAGTCCCTGTTGCACACATGTTATTGGGTTTGTTTTGTTGTTGTTATTATTTTTCCTCCCTGGGTCAGTTCCTCCTGTGGATCAGAAGAAGCCACTAGCAACTGACTCTGGAAATCTTTGTCCTCTGTCTTTGAGGCACCTTCTCCTTTTGCTACTTAACTGTAAGTTTCACCCCAAGATCACCTTCTGGGTGCCCTGCAGGAGTCACTGAGGTTCAGATTTTTGCTTTAAGTTCACTTCGGACATGTACTCCCACAACAAGATGATAGCCAACTTGTGGCAAATTTACCCTCACAGTCTCTAGGCAATAATGAGCAACAGAGATGCAAAGATGGGTAAAAGCAACATTTGATAGAGACTGAAATACAGTAGGTGAACATTTAATGACACAAAAGTGCCGGGAGCCAGCGTGAGGAACTCCGCCTGTGGCAAAGGTTGTGAGGAAGGAGGCTCGGCATACGCAAAGGTGGGATCGAGCCTCAGGAGACCCCCTGTTCCCAAGCATNAAATGACTCTGATGCTGGGAAAGATTGAAGGCGGGAGAAGGGGACGACAGAGGATGAGATGGTTGGATGGTATTACCGACTCAGTTGACATGAGTTTGAGTAAACTCCAGGAGTTGGTGATGGACAGGGAAGCCTGGCGTGCTGCAGTCCATGGGGTCACAAAGAGTTGTACACGACTGAGTGACTGAACTGAACTGATAGAAAGCTTCTTACCTGTCACACTCAGCTCTACTCAGTGCCCCAGGGAGAGAACTGTGTCAGTCAACATGCAAAACCACAGTTAATTTGGAGCAAATTGTGATTTACTGAGGGATTAATTTTGGTTAAAGGATTTTCCCTCCTCAAACCCCATCCCAAGCTGAATCTCTGCACTAGATGGAGGCTTCTGTAGCAGCAGAGGTAAAAGAGCCCTTGTGAAATTTATTTCGTCCCTGAATTTACAGCTTTGTTAAGCAAAACTATATAAAAACCGTAAAATGAAAGAGAATAAAAATAAAAAGGGAAAAACCAATAACAAACAAGCAATTCTAGCCAATTCTTTTCCCCTGCTCAAGCTGAAATGAAGAAAGTAAGCATGGCACATAATAACTATTTGTTTTTTTTCCCAGCTTTAATAGTCTATAAATGAGAACAGATAATGAACGTGATATCCAGGTTTTTTTTTTTTTTTGGCATGGTAGTTGTTTTTGTTTTCTGTTTTTGCATTGAGTTCTTGTCATTCACCTCTTCTGAACCTGGGATCTCTCTGATAAAGCAATGTTTTAAATTTTGAAAGAGGGTTAAGCAGTGATTGTAATTTTTAAAATAGTACCTAAAGTACTAGAAATGCAGAGTAAATGCCCAGCCATAGTCATTTAAATGTGCTGTTTTATTTATGCCATTGCTCGTGTTCTGCATTTGAATAGATCCTCTTGTTTTCATAGGATACCTCCAGTCACCTGGTGCCAGGTGGTCCCAGCCTGAGGCTCAAGCACAGCCATTACCAGCTCTCCAGCTAGAATGGTTGCATCCTCTATATACTCTTCTGATTGTCTATAAATAGCATCACTTTTGAGGATTGTTGAAATAATTTGTTGCTATAATTATAGTGACATTTCTAGCATGCTATAATCATATAAAACTGCAAATATAGGAGGATGCTATTTTGGAGTTCTTTTTTTCCCTCCTCAGTTTGTGTTTTATGGAATGGAAGGAAAGATGAGGGATGTCATGTCGCGTGTTTAGAGAATGGAACCAGCTGCATTACAATAGGACAGAACAATGATACAGGAAAATCAAGAGTACTTCCTTAAGAAGAAAGGCAGCTAGCGACTTTGAAATTGACTTGGTTTCAGTTAAAAAGGAAAAGAAAAGAAACCCGCCCCC